>PVIH01028790.1:0-14638 GCA_004025045.1 Sigmodon hispidus | reverse complement strand
GGCCCGCCGAGCCCTCCTCACCTCTGGTCAGGGTTCGAATCCGCCCCTCAGAGACCCCTGCAGTTGGTTTGCTCAGTTCACTCAGTTCAGGGTCGCAGTAGGGCTCCTAGTAGATTCCCTGAGCAGCAGGAGCTGCGGGTGTGGCCAGGTGCAGAGTTCAGCTGCCCCTGCTCCAGAGTGCGCTGGGACGCCGCAGAGACTAAACTGTGTTTCTTAATAATATATTTTTTAAGGAGCTGTATAAGCATAATACCCTGAAGCACTTTGGACCGGCACCTTGGAGCCCATTCACTCCAAAGGAACACCTAACCCAGTCTTGATATTAAGATGAGGACATCAAACTTGCCTGGAGTGGATGCTAAACTAAACCACCTTGGGACGTTGGGACCTCCTGTCCTTGCTGGGGAGGAGATAGGAAATGGGGAGAAGAGAGAGTGACTGGGAGGGGTGGGAGGGAAAAGGGAGGGATACATGAATAAAAAAATGAGACTTTATTAAAAAATAAATTTAAAAAAGTAAAAGCACACAGTATAAAAATAAATTTAAATTTGAATCAATAAATCATATATATGCCAATGTAAACTATGTTGAGATTAGTAGTTGTTTCTTAATTAAAATAGATTCAATAATCTACTTTTTCTACCATTAAATATATATATACATATATATATATTCTTTTTTCCTTTAGAAACAGATCTTTGAATTTAACTCTTTTGGTTAGCTTTTTTCTGTACTATGACCAATAAAAACTTGTAACCAACCACCTAAATAATTACAAACATCCATAATCCATATTTTGGGAAAGTGGGTGTTGTTTTTCTAAACTACTTTTTGTTGTCTAGGGGCACTGGGATCTTTGAGATAAGCTTGAAAAAATCAGGATGTTACATCTTGACTAGAGTAGCCTGTGAGGCTGGATCATCTCAGGCAGCAACTTTAAAGCTATTCTAGATGCTAGATCACATGAGCCACCTATTTTTTTTTATGGGTGTCTGTGTTAGTTTCATGTGTGAGAGCAAGTACACACCAACAAGGCCACACACTAGAGTTTATTTAAGAGAGGAGTCCCAGACGGGTGAAGAAACAGAGGAGCGAGACAGAAGTCAGGGGACAGAGAAAAAAAGGACCGGAGCACATGCTCGCAGTCACTTTTAAGGGAAGGGGCGTGCACAGTTATGTGTCATGGGTCCAGGGAGGTGCTTCTGTACACAGTGCCACAGGGTTTACATAGCCATGCCCAGGGGCATGCCTCCGTGCAAGGTGCATCCCACCTGAGCCAGGTAGGCTCAGCTACGTGGAATGCCAGGAATCCTTACATTCTGGTCACTTTGCTTTGAAAATACATATACTTTTAAAGGTAATATTTATATATGCCTTCAGAGTATAGACTGTTCATGTACACAAATCAGCCAAAGATAAATTTTTGTTTTATATTTGGGCAGGTAAAATATACATCACGTCTTATAGTTCTTTTAGGTTTATTTTTTATGTTCACAGTAGGAATTTTCAGTGGCTCTTCACCAATCAATCCTGATTCATATTAGCCGGGAATGAATCCACAGCCTCTCATCTCCTGTAGAAATAAAAGCATAACCTCTTCTCCAAAATAACAGATTTTTTACTTCCATTTTGAAGTCAAGACATTTTTAAAATATATAGATTAGTTTAATAGAGTAGTTTTTATAATCCAATGTGTCTTAGTAGCTGTCATTTCTTCATTAGCAATTAGAAAATCTAAAGACAACACATTAACATTAGAATTCTGATTCTCTGTGTATTTCCATCTTTATGTAACTTGTTATGTATAATAAGTTATATATTCCTTTTTAAAGGACTTTAAAACTATATTTTTATGACTGTCTATACCCTTTTTGTTTTTCTTCCAAGGGCTTTGTATATTTTTAAACACAATGTAACTCATTTAGAGATTTTTTTTCCATCTGAATATGACTTTATTGGGTGTCTAATAACATTTTCTGTCTGCATGAGCAAAACCCCAAACCAGCCATGTAGCACCTTGGTGGAACTCACTATGACAGAGTTGTGTTGGCAGCTCAAGTTCATAGGCAACTGCCAGGAGATACATCTCTATACTGCACCTGGTATGAGGTACACAAGACTAGGAAGCTATGCTTGGCTCCATTTTTGTATGCTTAGAACCTTTTATAAAAGCTTTCTTAAACCTTAGGTGGATGTAAGTGGTCTATGTTGGATTCCATTTATAGGTGGAATTTCTCTGTGTTTTGGCAGCTGCTTCCCATATAACCACTCAGAGACTTATTACTAACCATAAATCAGCCAATAGCTCAGGCTTCTTATCAACTAGCTCCTACAACTCAAATCAACCCATTTCAATTCATCTATGTACTGCCCTAAGGCCAATGGCCTTTACCTCTCCAGCCTGTCCTGTTTCCCTTCTAATTGGCTGGCAACTCCTCTGACTCCATCCTTCACAGCATTTTATCTGCCCCAAAATTCCTACCTAGCTATCAGCCAATCATTTTTTTATTAACAATAAGAACAGTACATATTTACAGTATACAAATAATTTTCTACAACAAATAACATGAGGGACAATAAAAGTGAGAATTGCTTGATATAACAACCAGAAGTAGCATACTCTTTCTAACCTGTCTTGATAATAGGAATAGGAAGAATAGGGATAACCAGACTTTCATATAGATATGGGAGAAATAGCAGCTTTTTCAAATAAATTTAATTAAAAGTCTGATAAGAACAATTTATAATAGAAAGTATCTCTCCTGGCTCATAATCACAGAGGGTTCAGTTCATCATGGTGGAAGGAGCATAATGAAACAGTGCTGCACAGCATGGCTAAGAGAAAGAAATACAAAAAGAGAGATGCTGGTGTTTAATTGACATTCTCTTCATAATATTCTCAGGTCCTCAGGCCATGGGATGCTGCTGCCCACACACAAGGTGGGTCTTTTCTCCCCCAGTTAATCCCTTTGGAAAAGTACATACAGTCACACCCAAAAGTGTGCTTCACTACTCTCCTATTGGTTCAAAATTTAGTCATGCTAACAGTGAAGACAGCCACACTCAGATTCCTATCTACATTATCTTTTTTTCCTAATCCAGCAAAATGTCAAGACTTTATACTTTAGTGTAATGTGTGCTGATACATTGTTTGTAATCTTAACAAATAAAGCTTGCCTGAAGATCAGTGGACAGAGCCAGCAACAGAGTTAGCTATACAGGTCAGACAGTGGTATCACATACCTTTAATCTTAGAACTCAAGAGGCAGAGAACCTTCTGGATCTCTATGAGTTCCAGGCCAGCCTGGACTACCCAAGATTAGAGTCCAAAAGAAGAAACAGAGCCAAGCAGTGGTAGCACAGATCTTTAATCCAAGCACTTGGAATCCCATGTCTCTGCTCCCAGTATTTAAGAAACATGCATTCTTTTAATCCCAGCACTAGGAAGGTTGAAATAGAAATAGATATGGTTGGGCAGAGATAAAAATATAAGTCAGAAGGAGACAGGATTTTACCCCCTGTTTTCTTACCTTCCCTTTTTGCTAAGAACTCAGAGGAATTTGGTCTGAGGATTTGTAAAGACAAGATCTTCCCCTTTTGGCTTGAGGTCAGTAGTGGTTAAAAGTTTCTCTAGTGGCTTATTCCTCTGCTCCTCTGATCTTTAAGTTTTACCTCAATATCTGGCTCTGGGTTTTCATTATAAGACCAATTAGGATTCATGTAATGATGTATGACAGTTTATAACTTATTTTCACAAAAAATATTATCAATAAATATTCTAATCCTCATCTATCATATTTTCTGAAACATACAATCAAGTAATGATGCTAATAAGATAAGTTGAAGGCAGAGCTAAAAAGACATTAGTACCTTACCCAATGGAGGCATGCTTTCTCATTCTCTCTTCTGAAAACTCTGGTGTATAAATGTGACACTGTCACCTACTATAGCTGCTAAGAACAGCGACTGTATCATTTTACATGCTCTACCTTCCAAAGGCCAAATGTGATAATTTAATTTATAATAAAAGTGTCCAAATTTATTTGTTTCTCATTAATGCAGCTTAAATATTCTTTCTTATTAGATGGGGTCATGTCACAGTCATTGTTTTTAGTAAAAAGTACATCTAAGATGCTCTTAGAACAAGATCTTCAATGTCTAACCTAAGCAGTACAAGGTAAAGCCATGTGCTTTCACCACATTGCCTACCAGTACACAAGAGATAGTATGCAAATAAAGACATGAAAAAGAAGTGAAGCCTGTGACTTAAAAAAAAAGTAAACTCTTATGAGTAAGGCAGGTGAGTAAAAAAAGCTGATTTTGCAGCTGTTGGTGGAATGCTGGTCCATTCACTTAAGAGACGGGCATGAAGAGGTATTTGCTTATATTTGCTTATCTTTTTAACTTTCTTTTTTTCTTTTTTACTTTATTTTATTATTATGAATAAAGAAGTCACACTTTCTATCCTTGTATATCCTTATTCAAGGTCCCTTCCCCGTCCCATCACATCAGGTCATTCTGTCTTCTCCACATCTCCCCATCCCCTCTCTGGGCAGACGGCAGGCACTCCCAAAGTCCTACTGTCCCAGCATTGCTTAGTTCAGCCTCCACTCCTAGCAGATCCAGTTTTCTCCCCGCAACTTCAAGACTGAGTCAAATGTTCCTCTAGGGGGAGTGGGATCCAAGGAGTCAGTCCAACTTTTCAGTCTATACATTCTAACACTATTATTAATTGAACAAGAGAAATTTCTCCTCCACCTTTAGTCTGGTTTATCTGTAAATGCAGAGGCTCCTATTTTGCTGGCACAATGACAAGAGATAAAAATAGGGTAACAAAACTACATATATTCATACATTTGAGTCCACCATATACAGAGCATGTAGTCAATGCCAGACCAACTGTCAGTCTTTAAAAAGTCTTTTGTTATTTCATTCTCAACACTACTATATAAGTACTAGTACATGGAACATTTAAGATGTTGAAACCAAAACTTTAAGTGCCCCAAATTTTATATGTATGGATTGCTTCCATTGTCATTAGAAATCTCTTCATTCTTTTACTATATGTATAAGCTTATTATTGCTCAACTGGTATGGTTAGTGCCAAAGTGGTGCGTTTTGTATATCTGGGGTAGAAACTTCTTATAGAGAACAGAAAAGAGCATTCCAATGCTGTTCTTTGTTTATTTCTTGAAAAACCCTTACTTGCTGCCAGTTGTTGCTGTTCATACCATAAACCCAGTATCATCCATGTCTACCCTGGCTTTGAAACTTACAAATATATGTCTCAAAAGAATTTTGGATGATCTAGGATTAATTTTTAAAAATCAACAGTTTTAAAGCAGGAAGGAAAAGGTAAGTAAAGAACTTAAAATCAACCTCCCCTTGCTCAAGGTTAATTTAAAAAAATTTAATATCTTTGTATTAGTTATATTTCTAGTGCTGTGATGAAATAACATGAAAATAAAAAATCATTTAACTGTGCTTACTATTTCAGAAGGTTAGAATTCATCATGGTTGAACAGCAGGCACATCTGAGAAATTACATCTTGGCCCAAAAGTAGGAGACAGAGAGAGGGCACAATGGAAATAGTACAAGTATTTAGAAATTTTAAAATTTGTCCCCAGTAATATACTTCTTCCAACTATGACACAGTTTCTAATGTTTCCCAACAGTTCAATCAACCTCTGACCAAGTGTTATTCTCATTCAAAACAGCACAATACTAAATAATTTCTTATTCAATAAGTACAAGAGGTCAAGAAAAAGTCAAAATTTTCTTAATTTTTGTCAAGTTTTGCTTGTGATATTTTGAGTTAATCATTGGTCTTTTAATGGATTGAACTATCAAATAAGCAAAGATATTATACAGAAAGCCAGTTTGGCAAGGTTGACCCAACTTCATGATTGAAGACATGAAAAATCTATTGAAAAACTAAGTGCAATTAAATTAATCTATCAAAGAGAAAATGGAAGTCACGAAGTAGAGAAGAGTGGCATTGAGAAGCCTTTCTCCAGAAGAAAGCTGTTTATCTTATTCATAGCAACATTCTATTCTCAGAAGATCTCACATCAGAGAAGCTTGGCCTCTGTAATTTTTATAATACATTAAAGTCAGAAATGAATGTTTGTTAGTCATCTGACAGAATGCACATGGTAGGGCTTTGAAGACTGAACTTTGATTATGATCAAAGAGAACTTACAGGGTTTAAGTGGGGGGTCTCTAATCAAGAGAGGAATGCAGATTACCAAAACTGATTTCTAATCATCAAGAAGTCAGAACACACTGAGCAAGTGTTTAATTATCATTTTTAAAATGTAAAAAGCAAAGTGTGAAATTGTATTTTTCTATTGTCAAAGTTTATGCTTATGCTAGCCGTATGTTCTGGTCCACAGTTAATCATCCCATCTGAAATTATATTTAATACTTCAAATGAACTAATTTTATGTTTAAAATCTAACCTTTTATCACATATGAACTGATAAATTTTAACTATGGGAAAGGAATCTAAGAAGCCATTCACTTTAGTATCCATATCCAGTACACATTCGACCATAGAAAGAGGAAAGAAGCTTGAGAGCTTTGATGATTATTAGTGTCAAAATACTAATCAACAGCAGGTATGGGCAAGAATTCAGTTTTCCAGACAACTTTGTCAATACACGATCTGTTTTTCTGTTACCACCAACCCAGAAATAAGGCTCAATTGTATTCTTTGATCCTTATCTTTAAATTGTATACAAATATTTAATTGACAAATAGCTACATTTATAAAAATGATATATATACACATATATAAAAGCAAAATTTTAAATAAAGAACATAGTAATTTTTTTCTATTCATATAAGTCCAACCAAACCATGTTGGAAACTGTCCTGGAGAAAAAAAATTATTATAAATGAGGAAAATTCTTAGGATGGCATTTTATTTATTTATTTATTATTATTATGAATAAAGAAGTCACATTTTCTATCCTTGTATATCCTTATTCAAGGTCCTTCCCCCCCCTCCCACCACATCAGGTCATTCTCTCTTCTCCACATCTCTCCATCCCCACCATGGGCGGTCCCAAGGTCCCAATATTGCTTAGTTCAGCCTCCACTCCTGGCAAATCCAGTTTTCTCCCCACAACATCGAGACTGAGTCAGGTGTTCCTCTAGGGGGAGTGGGATCCAAGGTGTCAGTCCAAGGTGTTTCAGATCCCAAGCTGTTCAGTGGTTGTGGCTTGTAGGTTGGGCAGGGATGACATTTTAATATTAAATATTAAACAAGTTTTTACTTTTTTTAAATATTATTTAATACTTGGTGTATAAACCAATTTTTGTGTAGATCAGAGAATGGTCAGCACTGAATTATACAGTCATTGACTCTGACTTCATGGTTCTTATAATATATGGAAGATAATGACAAATGAAACATTTGCTCTAATGTGCTCAAGACAGCCATCATCACTTCTTTCTAGGTTTATAAAGTAAAAAACAATAAATGTCCCCAAAAGCTTTAGACCAGTGTGAGAGGCAAGAATCTGAGCCTGAATCCAAATTCACAATTCTTGTCATACAAAATCACTCTAACTACAATCTTACATTGGTTGACTATGGTGTTTTTTTAAATGTTTGTGTTATGGTTTAACCTGTTCTACCCACACAATATCCTATTTCCAAGTAATATTAATAAAGATTTTCTTTTCCAATAAATTTCCTCCTGTGTATCATTAGCATGATACACACACACACACACACACACACACACACACGCTTGTGGGTAACTACAAGTGAATACATATGCATATGTGAATGTATACAGATGTGTGATTGTGGTCTCACAGGTATGTACAAATGCATGTGTTTTTCTGTTTGGAAGAAACACAAATTCCATTTAGCCATATTGAGTGCTTAACCCCAGTCAGCCCACGTATAGCTGCTATGAAAGGGAAGCCAAATTCCTCATCTACTGATTTGACATATGGAGCTTAAACACTGTTGCCACAGGCCTGACGGTAGAGAAAAATCTGTCTGAGTCTTGAAGCCAGCATTCAAGAAAGTAACATCAATAGAATCTATAGCAGCAGTGGAACCTAGATTGTAAAATATTTCTTCATGGATGTAAATAATTTTTTTAAAAAACTTCATCCAGTTTTAGGTCCATTTTCTGACACTTCTCAGTTTTAGGAAGTCCCACTTATTGATTGTTGTTCTTAGTGTTGGTGCTGCTGGTATTATATTTAGGAAGTGGTCACCTGTGCCAATAGGTTAGAGGGTATTTCCCACTTTCTTTTCTATCAAGTTCAGTATGGCTGGGTTTATGTTGAGGTCTTTGATGCACTTGGATTTCAGTTTTGTGTAGGGTGATATTCTTGGATCTATTTGCAGTTTTCTACTACATACTACCATCCAGCTATGACAACATATTTGTTAAAGATACTATCTTTTTTCCATTGAATATTTTGGGCCTCCTTGTCAAAGATCAGATGTTCACAGGTTTTTTAGTTACTTTTGGGGTCTTCAATTAATTCCATTGATCCACAAGTCTGGTTTTATGCCAGTACCATGCTGTTTTTATTACTGTAACTCTACAGTATAACTTGAAGTCAGGGATGATAATGCCTCCTGAGGTTCTTCTGTTGAGCAAAATTGTTTTGGCAATCCTGACTTTCTTGTTATTCCACATGAAATGGAGTATTGTTCTGTCAATGTCTGTAAAGAATTGTGTTGGGATTTTAATGTGAATGTTGAATCCGTAGATTGCTTTTGGTACAATTTGCATTTTTACTATATTGATCCTGTCTATCCAGGAACATGGGGGAGATTTCCATTTTCTGATATTCTCTTCAATTTCTTTCTTCAGTGAGTTAAGGTTTCTGTAAAATACATCTGTTGCTTCTTTGGTTATAGTTACTCCAAGTATTTAATGCTATTTGCAGCTATTATAAAGGATGATGTTTCCCTTATTTCTTTTTCAGCCCTTTTATCTTTAGTGTATATGAGGACTACTGATTTCTTTAAGTTAATATTGTATCCTCCTACCTAGATGAAGGCGTTTATCAGCTGTAGAAATTCCCTGATAGAATTTTGTGGGTCACTTATGTATACAATCACATCATCTGCAAATAGCCATAGTTTCACTTCTTTTCCAATTTTTATCCCCTTAATCTCCTTTTGTTCTCTTATTGCTTTAGCTAAAACTTTGAGAACTATGTTGAATAGATAAGGGGAGAGGGAACAGCCTTGTCTAGTTCCTGATTTTAGTGGGATTGCTTTGAGTTTTTGTCCATTAAGTTTGATGTTGGTCGTCAGCTTTTTGTCAATTTGCCTTTATTATATTTAGGTATCTTCCCTGTATTCCTGATCTCTACAGGACTTGTTATCATAAAGGCATGTTAGATTTTGTCAAAGGCTTTTTCAGCATCTAAGGAAATGATCATGTGGGTTTTTCCTTCAATTTGTTTATATGATGGATTACACTTACAGTTTTCCATATGTTGAACCTTCCCTGCATTTCTGGAATGAAGCCTACTTGATCACGGTGAATAACTTTTTTTATATGTTGTTGGAATCAGTTTGCTAGAATTTTGTTGAGAATTTTTGGATCAATGTTTATGAGGGAAATTGGTCTCTTTCTTTGTTGCATCTTTTAGTGTCTTGGGTATCAGGGTTATTGTGGCCTCATTAAAAAAAAAAACAGTTAAAACATTAAAAGAAAAAATAATAAACATATTTTATTACTTTATTTTTAAGGATTTTAATCTTTTGGGCCTATTTTTTATATATACTGTATCACATTTAGAAGTTTTTTTCTATCTAAATCTCTTTTTGTTTTATGGCATATTTAATTATTTTTAGCTAGGACAGTTTCTAAAATGCTAAACTGTAAAGCACTGTTTTGGCTACTGGCTCTGCTATTTAACATGGCAGGGGTACTAGAGTCACACTTGTCTTCTCAATTTTTGGGAAGCAGTATTAAGTATCATGGATCTGTGCTTTTAAGCCCATGGATGTACTCTCAAACCCAAAAAGCAGTGGCTGGGAGAAGCCTCACAGCCCATGAGAGAAACTGCAGAAATCAGCCACGCAGCTCATGGTGGCTGTCGCTGGAACACAAGTCTCTCTGCTATTGCTGGCATTAGACTGTGAGTTCAACGTGGCTCCACTTTTGTGTATAAGAATCTTTTTTAAGGTTTTTTATTGTTCCACATTGGGTGCCCTTTGAAGCCCGGAGTTTCTGGCCCATCTAGCTCCTCAATCCAACTGCTTTGCCCCAAATAATTATGCAAATGCTTACATTAATTACAAACTGTTTGGCTTATGACTTAGGCTCATTAGTTAGCCCTTACAATTTAGCCTACTTTTATTAATCTGTCTTCCATGTGGTTTACCTGTATTTTATTACATCTTGTCTTTTGGGTGACTGGATCACATGTCTTCTAATCTGCTCTCCTTCCCCTTTATCTATGCTTGGATTTTTCACCTGATTATAAACTGCTTGCCATGACCAAAATAGTTGTTTATTAAACAAAGATAATTCACAGCATACAAAAAGACATCACACCAGACAATCAACACCATGGTGGTCTATGTGTTCACTGTGCCAAGGATCTCTAGGGAAAGAGTACAGACAATTCAGCATCTACCAGTTCCTAGAATCCTTAAAACTACTTCACCAGGGCAGACATCTTCTACTTTGTAATCTATCTCTGTTCTTTGATCACATCACACCTCGTTTGGCAGTGATAGCTATTATCAGCATCAATAAAAGTTTAAAACGCCTGATTATTTGGCTTTTGTTGATACCCCTGTCTCTGTCCTCTTTCATGTAGTAGAGAGTATTCATGTTCTTGGTTTCCAAAGAAAGTAGACCATGATGGCTTCAAACTATGAGACTCCAAACAGAATAAATGTAGATTAAAATCCTATTTTTGGTACTTACCCACGGCATAACGTTGAAAAGCATGGTTGATGTATCTAGAACAATCTTCCCATCTAAAATAAATTTGTTTTATGAAATAAAAGAAAAATGTTTTAATACATTATCTTTATACTTGAAATATAGGAAGAATTCAATAAAAATGTAGCAGTTGACAATCGCCTCCATCTGTGAAACCTCCAATATAGAATTATCTGTCAGAAAGAATGCATATTGAATGACTGTTATAAGCATCTTTATATCAGTTGCAATAAAAGGAGATGGAATCTTTTCCATGAGTTTTGTAAAACCTTTTTATTTTCTTAAAATAAGCAGAGATACAGCTTCTTTATGTATTTATGAATATGTTCTTTATTTAAACTATATATGTATCCAGAGTGGCTTATGGTCTTTTAAGATCCATTAGGATCCTCTGCTATAGGCTACATCTAATTAGGGCTGTAATTGCAGAGCAAGGACTAATTGGTTCAGCCAAGATGTCTTCATCTGGGGATATGACCACACAACAAGAGCTCCCCAGATCCATCTCTTTGTACTATTTAAGTAAATACCCTCTACTCCCATCAAAACCTAAGGGCAGATAACTGCCCAAATGGGACTGAGTCTGGCTCCAAAAAAATAGAGCACTCACCGACCAGGTTCACAAGAATAAGAAACTCTGGTAATGAGGCAGTGAATTTTTTTAGGAAATCCTCTTTCTTCTCTTGTCTCCCAAACTTCTCTTTTTTTTCTAATAACACAGAAACCATTCTAATAGAATGAAAATGTGTTACTATTGATACATCCATTTTTCCTATATTTTTTATACTTTTTTCTTTTTCATTTCTTTATTTAAAAAGATTTTTTCCATATCTACCTCCTTTTCCCTTCTCTCCTCCCAGTCCTCCATCAAACTTTTCTCACCCCATCCCCCCATCCATTCCCCAAGGAGGGCAAGGAGTCCCAAGGTGGGTCAATTCAGTCTGGCATATCCAATTGAGGTAGTTCTGAGTCTGGAGTCCCACTATTAAGGCTGAGTTAGGGAATGGGTCCGAGATGTCAGTTCATGCACCAGAAATGAAACAGTTGACTGTAACCATTGGGAGCTCACTGACTGAAATAATCACTGAGGAACCTTCATGGAAAGGAAATAAACCCTCCAAGTGTAGAGGACCATCAAGTAATGTGGGCAGTTTGTAGAGTCTCTTGCAGTAGGATCAGAGTATGTTCCTGATACATGCACTTTTATGCATTTATTTTTCTTTTAGAGAGAAGGCAAGTTGGTCTACAGCCCAGTCAATGACAATTCACATACTAACATAAGCTTATGGTCACAGCAGGTCCCTAGGTCCAGAACCTATCCATTAAGCAACCCTGCTTTATTTTCTCATATTCTAGAAGGTAATCACAGGCTACTTGACTTACAAAATTTGAGAGGGAGGAAGCATCGAACACCCCTTGTCTCTCCTCCTCCATTGCCACAGTGGACGTGAATGTAACCCAAGACAAAGAGACTGGGGTTAACTTGAGTTTCCAGTATTGTCTTGGGTTTCCAACACAAAGCCATCATGACCCACAGTAGCCACTACTTTCCAAGTATTATTCATAATTCAAAAGAGAATTCAGGGGCAAAGTATGTTAGATAGAAAATCAGCATTATGTCTGCAGGAGAGGGATAACAAATCTCCTCTGAATCATATTCTAATAAGTCTTCTCAGAAAACATAATTTGGGCTCAGGGCTTCACCATTAACTATATGAATGGGATTAATGGCTCAGTTCCAGCAGGGAATGTGAAATACTTAAGGGACTGTTTAATACATATGACACATTATTAGTAGTAATGAGGGTGGAATTATTTAGTATTCAGATGGCCCTTAATTTGCTGGAAGTGTTTGATGGCTCTGTTAAACATATATTAAAACCCTAATGGTCATTTTGTGTTCTCCTATTTGTTATATTTGTGTGAATTTGCATTATTCAGACATTTGTGATAATAAGTTACATAATTGCTGCTGATGGCCTTCAGCTTCTTCCTTGTGTAGTCTATTGCTCCTTTCATTCACAGAATACTTGCCTCCCCTTCAAGGAACCCTAAACCCAAGCAGCCCTGACCACCACATAGTGCTGGAGAAGTGCCTTGGTTTGTATCTACAAATTGTTTTTCTTTGCTTATATCATCACTCAAATGAATTTAAAATATGCTAGATCTCAGAATACCCAAGCTTCAGTTCATTAAATAGGCTTATCTAGAATAATGCAACATGAACTCTGGTTTCTGTAGTTATTTTCCACCACTCTTCACTGTAATTCCCTTTTGGATGATGCCATTTTCTCATATTGTGAGTTGGGTAGAGATGATGATGATGATTATGATGAAGCAGTAATTTAATGAGCACATGAATCTGGAGCACACATAGCTAAGGACTTTACTACTATAGTGACATTACTCCTTACAAGAGCCCTGTAAGATAGATATTATTCTCATTTTATGCAGTCCTTGCTAACCCAGATATCCAAAACTCCACCTGACACTCACATCCAAGCCATTTGATTATGCCAGTTATTTGTGGCCAGTGAACATCCTTCATTTGCAGTCCACGAGAATTTTGTTTTGTCTTTTGAAAATGTTTGCATACCGCTTAGTTTTACCTACAGTGTGCTCTTTGGGAAAACTTGGGAACCACAGCCTATTTTGATACAAAGAACAACAACAACAAAAAAAATCAGAGAAATTGTTCCAGTGCTCCCATGCATCTCTGTATTCCTTCTCTTTTATTATATTCATTTTCCTTATATAATAATGGCCTGCATTCAATTTTTAATTCTTATTTTTAGTATAAAACTTAGCTTTCTTCATTTTGTAATCTAGTTTATTTCACAGCATATTTTAACAGCAGTGCAGTGGGCCTCAGGGATTTCTATTAGATGATAGAAAGATGATGAAATTACAACTAACTAGGCTTTCACAATTTTTCTCCTTAAGAAATGTGAACCCATCTGCAACCTGATGCTCTACAATATAGTAAATCCATTCCCATCTCCTCTTCCTCTGTCCTGTACTGCCACCCAACTGCTCAGAATCACTCTGCATATGTGGAAAATGAACTGAATGAACACAGGTTCACACCGGGTGAAGGTAACATGTGGTATCTCTACCAGATAACATTGTGATAGCAGAGCATGTGTGAAATATTCAAAATGAAGGACTATTTGTTAGGTGGTAGGATTCTAAATTAAAGTAGTGATGGTTTAATGGGTAACAGGCATGTTCTTAGTTACAGGCCTAAATCAAGTTCTTCTCCCACTATCCGAATAAAACAACACCTCAACCTTACCCTATGAGTTCATGGCTCAATTTCACTAATAAAGATGTTATTTCATCATGTGGCATGACTGGTAAGTGAAGGAAATAGGTTGTGGTGGAATGTTCTCTGTACGATATAAATAAATAACTGTTTGGACCCATGCAGGGCACCGTAGAAGTGGGTGGAGAATCAGAGCACAAGCAGGTAGGAAGAAGGGTGGAGTTTGCCAGTCGCCATCTGTCCCCCGAAGAAGAAGCATGTAGGAATCCAGGTGAGCCACGGGCTGCAAGCCACGTGGTGGGTAGATTCATGGAAATGGGTTGATTTAAGAAGATAGAGCAAGCTAGTAATGTGCTTAAGATATGGGCCAAACAGTGTAAAGTATATAAGCGTGTGATTCATTTCTTTTGGGGGGCAAAAGCTGCGG
>PVIH01028789.1:0-14642 GCA_004025045.1 Sigmodon hispidus | reverse complement strand
CCTTTGATGCTGGGGCTGGCATCGCTCTCAATGACCACTTTGTAAAGCTCGTCTCCTGGTATGACAATGAATTCGGCTACAGCAACAGGGTGGTGGATCTCATGGTCTACATGGCTTCCAAGGAGTAAGAAGCCCACCCTGGACCACCCACCCCAGCAAGGATGAGAGCAAGAGAGAGGCCCTCGGTTGCTGAGCAGTCCCTGTCCCAACTCAGCCAACACTGAACATCTCCCCAGTTTCCATCCCAGACCCTGGAATAACAGGAGGGGCTTAGGGAGCCCTACTCTCTTGAATGCCATCAATAAAGTTCACTGCACCCAAAAAAAAAAAAGAAAAAAAAAAGAAAAAAATGAGATTTAATAGAAAGAGACACACAGGGAGAATAAGACATAACTAAGTGTGATACAGAATACAATTAAGTGTATTAGCCAATACAAAACATTCTGGTGGTTCTCAAGGTACATCTTAAAGGGTTGCTAAAAAAATATTTTTTTATCCTTTTCTCTCTTTCTGCTAATTTTATAGGGTGGCTCCAGAAGTGATTGAGTTAATATCATATACTAGGGTTGTACGGAGTGAAGAATTATGACATATCCTTCTTATTGTAAGTGAAGTTTCCTAAAAATTTGTAGGCTTACATAGGAAGCAAGACAGGCCTTAACCAGTTGTTAATTGTGTCAGCATCCCGATTCTTAGCTGGTGGGAGGCTTTAACCAGACTGCAGACTGAGGGCCTCCCTTCCCTTCCCATGTTCCCACACATTTCCATTTTTCTGTCCTACCTCCATGTTTGGCTTTATGTTAATTTTTCAAGGTACTTGCAATCTAAAAACCAAGGGTGATAGATAAGAACTCAGAAACAACACCTACATGATCACCCCTGAAATCTTTTCTACTGACGCAAACTGGGACTGGAAGAAGAAATTTCACAAGCAAATGTTAAGCTGCAATTATAGAAGCTGCAGAATGAGGATTCTACCAGTATGGATTCTGGCAGGAAGACTCCCAACTGAGAGCCAGGAAGCAACCAAAGGTATAGATGAAGATGGATAAATCTGAGAAACATCTGATGGAGAAACAACTGTGTGAGGTGGCAGATTTGGGATGAAGGGAGAATTGAAAGTCTGATTCAAGAAGGGGGTGGTGCAGTTTGTTTCTGAAGAAGGAATTTTAACACTAGAGGGGAGCTGTCTTATAGCAATCATTGATGGGGATTAAAAACAACAGCAACATCGGACAGATAAGATGGCGCAGCAATAAAGGTGTTTGTCACTAAGCTTGACACCTCAATTTGATCGGATCCACATAGTAGGAGAGCAAGTTGTCCCTTGATCTCCATAGTAGTCCTGCGATGCTCACACCCAAACACACACGCGAAACAAATAAATACATGTAAGTTAAAATTTTAAATCTCTGCGACTTCCCCCTTCACAAAGATACCTCAGTGGCTCTAAAAGGGGCGAGACTGCTTCCTTTCTCTACAGTTCTAAGCAAAGCTTTGGAGGTCACCTGCACAGTTGGGGTGACGTTTTGCTCACTCTCCTGTAGCGGATGAGTTTCCCCAAGACAATGCATCGCTAACATGTCTACTAAGACTTTTTGCTTTTTTTTCTCTTTTTGTGCCTTTTTAGCGCGAAAGGTTTCTCAACCTTCCAGGTGCTCGCTAGAGCCTCACCTAAGAACTACATTTCCCGCGATGCCGCAGGAGCAGCATCCACAGCTCGGGAATCTGTAGTGCCCTAAATGCGTGGCCGACTCGGATCAGCACCGAATCTCGAACCAAACACCCCAAACACCGACTCCACCCACGCTACAGAATTCTTTTTTTTTCTTTTTTTTTTTTTTCCCCTTTCCTGCCAAAGGCTTTGCTTCCGTTCCAGCTCCAGTTTCCGACGCCATTCTTCTCTTGGAAATGCTTGGAGGGAAACACACACATGCAAACCATAATGGACTCAGCACAGCGCATGCGCCCTCGGTGTCGCTCGGGCATCCAAGAGGCCCGCCAGTCTCCCAGCTCAATCGCCCGCGCATGCGCAGAGCATAAACCAACACCCCAGGAGTTGAGGCGCGGGTTTGCTGGCGCGTTTTTAGCGAAGTCGCACGTGAAGTATAGCGGTGGCCGAAGGAGGGTGAGTGCGGGCCAAGATCCAGACTGTGGACGCAGCTTAACGGACAGATTTGCAGGCAGGGAGCAGGGCGGAGCCACGAGGCCTGTGAGCCCGAGTCGGGAGGGGTCGAACGTGGAGCGTGGGGGTTTAGTAAGCCTGGGACCCGGATCCTCGTTGCTATGCAACCGGGGGCGTTGTTACTAGGTAACCCAGGAAGAGAGTGTTTCCCCGGAAAAGCGGGTTCGAGCTCTGAGGTCCAGTAGAGGGAGCAGCTGCCAGACTTGGGGGATGAAGCGGGTGCCGAGCGGCACACCTCCCCTAGCCCCTTGGTCCAGCCTGCCACCCCAGTTGGAGCCCCGCTCTGCATTCTCCGACCTCATGGGCCTTGCAACACCACTATGAAGTACTTGGCAGGGCATGTACTGTTCGAAATAGCACATGCCACTGACACCCTGTCGTCGGGAGTCTGGCCTTGGGAAAGGAGCAGCAAGGCTGCTGCTCCCTTTTGCAGTCACCCTGCCCCCCAAACAGTTGCTGGGTAGCAGCTGTCAGGGGTTTAGCTAGGGCTGCCTGCGACCTGCCAGAACGCTGACTTCATTCTCCTAAGTGGTGACTTCGCTGCGTTTAGGATCTTCCACCTCAGCTGTGCTTCTCATGTGCTTGTTGTATATTTGGATTCACTGTTCAAATAACCTCTCGCCCCTACTTCTCCAAGTCTTTATGTCTTAGCCTTGTGGCTTCTTGGCGGGCTTCTGACAAGCATTTATTAGCCATTCTATGCTAGGTGTTGGGGATTCCAAGAAAAAATAGTGTCAAGTTAGACTGAGTGGCTGGGAGGCTGTGGGACAAACTGAGCAGGGTGCTTGCACAAACGATTTAACTTCTCAAAGCAACTCTTAACCCAGTTTCAACAAGATTTATATTCGGAGATTGAAAAGTCAGATAGGTTAAGTAACAGGTGTAAAGGTAGTGACAGCTAGTTTGTGATAGAATTGAACCTATGTCCTTTGTACAGAGAGCTCTTAGGAGGCTTTGCTTAAAGTACACTTTTCTTCTCTGGACTGCTGCCCTTTGCAACTGCTGTCTGATTCTGCCTCAGGAATTCTGGGGCTCTTTAAAAACAAAAAAAGGCTGAGCTCCTCCCTGGGAGAGTCTGAGTGGGTTGCCTGGGTGGGGCAGACATCCTTGTTTAACAGGCTGTGCAGGCAGTCCAGATGGGCAGTTGAGGGTTGAGGACCGCTGATCACAGTGCGGCTGTGAGTAGGGACAGTTGGGGCCAGCAGAGGGCACCAAGTCAGTTCCTGCCCTTGTAGTGATTTATAGCGAGAAAGGAAAAAGAAGAGGAAGGAGTGCTCTGGGGGCAGTGTGGACGGCCCCACCCTACTCTGGCTGAGCAAACCACAGCTGGACATATATTGACTTCTCACTTCCATAGTAAGTAAAGCAGTTCCCTCAGCTGAGACTGCTCCTGCCTGAACTGTATTGCAGCTATCTGAACAGGAGTGGCCAGTATCAGCACTCTCTTTGGCTGTAACTCTTACCTCCTTGGTGTAACCTGTAAACTCAGCAAGTGGGCCAACTCCTCTTGGGAGATTTGGGTGTCTTCTGCTTTGAGCTTGATGGTGGTTGGTGGAACTGTATGTTCCCGTGGGCAGATAGCAGGCATTATCAAGGCAGTACTGAAGTATGGGGCAATCGAAAGGGCAAACCTGAGCTTCTGGGCATGGGGATCAAGTCCCACTTCTGCTTTAAGCAAAAAAGAGCATAATGATTACTATAAGATAATTAAGGCTGGTGAGATGCTCCGTGGGGAAAAGGCACCTGCCTGATGAACTTGATCCCTGGGAGCCACATGGTGGAAGGAGAGAGCGAACTTGCTCAAGTTGTCTTTGGCTTCTATACACACACACACACACACACACACACACACACACCTCTCTGTCCTTTTGTAGCTTAGTGCCAGAGTGCTTGCCTATATGATAACTCTGAGTTTGATTTCCAGCTACACACACAAGTTGTCGTAAGAATTAAATGAGGTAGATAATAAGCACTTTGTTAATTGTCAGTCATTATACAAAGATTTGATAACTTATTCATATTGCTACTTGTTATTGAACACCTCCTGTTTGTCCAAGTAAGCAAAAAATGTTCCAGACATGCTTCCATCTGTTTAGCTCTTAATGACCACAGCATCTTTTTGCATTAATAATTTAATGTGGAGCTGGACCATAGTAGTGCATGCCTTTAATCCTAGCACTCAGGAGGCCGATACAGGAGGATCAGAGTTTGAGGCCAACCTGATCTACAGAACAAGTTACAGTACAGCCAGCCAGGGCCTACAAAGAGAAACCCTGTCTCAAAACCCTCCAAAAAAACCCAATAATAGTTTGATGAAGGCTGTCATGTTGGTAGTGTTTGCCTTTATGCATAAAGCCCTGGGTTCAATCCCCAGTGAAACATATGGGTGGCACGTTTGTAAACTCAATACTTGGGAGGTAGAAGCAGGAGAATCAGGAATTCAAAGTTATCCTCAGCTGCATAGGAGTTCAGGCCAGCCTGGACTACATCAGACCCTGGTTTAAACAACAACAGAACTGTAAAGGTTTTTTTGTTTGTTTGTTTGTTTGTTTTTAAGACAGGGTTTTTCTGTATAACAACTCAGGCTTCGGCCCTGAAATTCACTTTGTTTATCAGTGTGGCCTCAGATTTACTGAGATCCCCCTGCTTTTGGCTCCTGAGTACTAGGATTAAAGGCATGTACCACCAATGCCTGACCCAAAACTGTGATAAGAGGCAGGAGGAAGCATGGTGGTGGTGGGTCAGATTCAGATTGCCTGGGCTTCTCTCGGAAGAAAAGACAGAAAGACAGAAAGGAACTAGTAAAGAAAGCAGCTTGCCACTTGTTCTCACTATCTCTCAACCATCAGTGTTCTCTGGAATCCTGTGAGATGCATTTTCTGGAACACTTCAGGTCACCTAGCAGAACAGTGCTGGCTTCACTGTGGAGGGTTTATTTCAAGGTCCCCTAGACCTGGGCAGATGGCTACTTCAAGTTGAAGCTGGCACAGGAAACACAGCAGGCTGCCGTGGGAGTTGCAGCTCACATCACCCTGACCTTCTAGTAGGGAAGAGAAGACACCTGATTCCTCCCTTGGAGGTCCTTGGGTATAGGATCCAACCCAAGATAGCAGCAGCCCTGCTCTTTAAGGCTCTAGCATGACCCAGATAGCTCCGGAACTAACCCATGTTTTCCACTTCTCCCACCAGTGGCAAGTGGAAGCCACCTGGTTCTTGATTTGTGCCAAAGAGTAGAAGGCTTTCCCAGCCTCTGGTTCTTCCATGTGAACTCTGTTTTGCAACTGCACTTGACCTTTCAGGCCTTGGGAGGGGTGGCAGGCAGCTGGTTCTAGGGCAGAAGTTACCCCAAATGTAGTATTTTTAGAAGTCTTTTTCTGGAGCTTTCTCTGCCCAGATGAGAACATCTTTCTTTGCCCTCTGCTGTCCAGTTGGCTCTAGAGCTGTGGCCAGATCCCTCAGTACCCTGATAACCAAAATCACTGGCCTCTCCTCCACCTTAGAGGCTTGCCTCAGCCTCTACTCCTCAGCTCTGAATCACACAGACTCTGGAGCTGCAGGTGCCCTTTTGAACCACAGGGAGAACAGGATTTGCTAGAGCCTTTTGACATTTCTCCAGCAGAGTGGCAAAAAAGAAGGTGGACCTGCAAACCTTTTTGCCTGCTCCTCACCTGCTTCAGTCAGTCAGCACTTGCTGAATCTTCACTCACCCATGGCACCGTGTTATGGATGAGATCAGAGCACAAAGTACAAAGTGCTTGAGTAAATTCCCACCATAATGTCCTGAGGTGGTTGGTAGAGCCAAGTGTGTTTTAGCTTATGGATAATCGATTACATGACTTTATCAGTAACTTCTAAATTGAACACAGCACAATGGTGAGCTTGTGGGCAAAGAAGGAGCACTCTTTAGATGCACCTGAATTCACAACCAGGTTTTCCCACATACTGCCTGTTCTTCTTGATTTCATCATCAGGGGATAACAGTGCCTACCTGGGTAAGTACCTCTGAGGGTAAGATTAGTGCACGCAAGACCAGTCTAGTGCCTGCTTTTTATTCATGATAATCTTTCCTTAAGGGCTGTTCCTTAACCCTTTGCTTGTTTTGGCAGTAGGAAGTTGAGGTCATTTTGTGTCAATGGTGTGATAGAACACATACCAGCAGTTTGCACACACACACACACACACACACACACACACACACACACACACACATACACACCAGCAGTTTGGTTTTCAGCAGTCCTTCCTGGTTCAGAGCTCACATATACCCTGTAATTTAATACATGGGAGACACTTTTTGTCAAAATTATTAGCCCTTTGGCCTGGCTTTCTGCAGTGTCAGAGGATAAAGGGTGAAAACAGCCTTTTCAAATATAAGTAATCGGGCTGGAGAGATGGCTCAGAGGTTAAGAGCACTAACTGTTCTTCCGGAGGTCCTGAGTTCAGTTCCTGGCAACCACATGGTGGCTCACAATCATCTATGATGACATCTGGTGTCCTCTTCTGCACTGTATACATAACAAATATAAGTAAGCATTTTTAGAAAGCTCCTTAGATAGTCACAGGATTGGAGGGTATAGTTGCCAGGTGGACCAGCCATGACCTAAAGTGTTGGTACCTCTGAGGAGGAAAAGTGGCTGATGATTGAATTGCCTCCAATGGCCAGAGATTTGGTTTATCACACACAATGAAACTTCTATGGAGATCCAATCAAGACAGGGTTTGGAGAGGTTTCTAATCACTAAACACCTAGAGGCCTTTTGAGGGTGGTAGACCCAGAGAGGGCATGCGGTCTCTGCACTGCTCCTCACACCTCTGCTGCCATTTTTTACAGCTAGTGTACATCAATATGCTTTAGAACAAATATTTGTGATTATCCAGCCTGTGAACCTAAATATTTCCCTGTACCAGGTTTTTGTTTTAAAGGGAGGTGGTCCCCAACCAGCTCCCATGTCATGACACAGAGACTTATTAGTTATGAATGCTCAGCCTTATCTTATGCTTGTCCCACTAGCTCTTATAACTTAAATTATCCTGTTTCTCTTCATCCACATTTTTGCCTCAGGGCTTTTCCCCCTTTCTTTTCCTTTATATATCCTACTTCCACTGCTTCCCCATGTCTGTCTGGCAGCTGCCTGGCTTCCAGCCCCAGTGTGTCCCTCTCCAGAGCCTAGCCTAGATTTATCCTCTTACTTTCTCTGCCTAGCTATTGGCTTTTTATTAGACCAATCAGGTGTCTTAGTGCAACAGCAACACATCTTTTTATAATGAAACAAACGCAGCGAAAACAAACCTAACCCTAACATCTTTACATAGTTAAAGAAATTTCCACCACACTTCCCTGAACTCTTTACTCAATTAGTTGAACCTGTTGAAGGGGTTGTAGGAGCCTTGACTTAAATCTAGATAAGAACAGGTCAAATAAGCTAGGACTTGGTGACTGGCATCTGAAGTTGTGAACAAAGGTCCTGCCTCTCATTGCTCAAAAGCAAATACTTGGGGGAGAATTGGTGGGAAGGAAATCAGGTTCATTCAGGGCTTGGCCTCTGAGAAAATGGAGCTGGTGGCCTCAAATCTCCATCTTATGGAGGGCAGATATATAAAGGGGTTTTGTAGAGAGTGAAATATGGTGTGGGTGGGGGTGCTACATGTTAAGTGGGGTCTTCTCATCCAGGACATGCACCTCCATGTGTTTTTTTTTCCTTCTGGGCAGAACATCATGATAGATCTTGACTTCAACCTCCCCAGTTCCTATAGTTCTTAGATAGACATTACTTGTCTGTAAGTTAAGACATCATAGCCATTTATTTACATGTTTTGTATTAGTTGAAGCACAGAATTAAAGAACAAGGAGGAATATTACACATTCTGATGTAATCCAAAAGTCACCAGAAGTTATGGGTTGTATAGATATAAAGATTATTTAGCAGTTAGCTATCTGCCTGTTTAAGGAATTGAACCCAAGGCCATGCACATGCTAGGTAGGCCGTCAATCACTGAGCTTCCCCCCCCCCCATTAACATTTTAATCATTATGTGTGGCTTCTCATCAGAAGTTAGCAATGTATCAGTGGACAGAAGAACAGGAAATAGCCTTGGGAAGAAGAATAACCCACCAAAGAATGTTTACATTGTACAGGTGTGTTCAACCAAACCACTAGTCATGGGAATCAACTCAATCATTAGCCACCCTTCTTCCACAGAGGTTGAGGGTGAAAGTCTCATCCCTCTAAAGGCATGACTGGTGCCCCTGGCAATTACTTCTCTAATCCTGAGGTTATCTAGGGAGATCTTTAAAAATGGTCTTATTAACATACACTGTATGTTGGAAAGGGCTGTTTTTTGTTTTTTGTTTTTTGTTTTTTGTTTTTTTATGTGTATTGGTATTTTTCCTGCATGTATAACTGTGTAAGGGTGTCAGATCTTGGAATTACACACAGTTGCTAGCTGCCATATGGATGCTGGGAATCAAACTCAGGTTCTGTGGAAGAACAGTCAGTGTTCTCAACCGCTGAGCCATCTCTCCAGCCCCGGAAAGGGCTGTCTTTCAGCCTTCATCCTCTGAAGATGTTGCAGGAAGCTGGCTAAAAGGCTATTTTTTTTTTTGACCAAAAAATATCTTTTTTGTTCTTTCCATATATTAAATTATATGAGATATGTGAGTTCCAAGTCAGGAAGCATAGATGAAAACCAAACTACTAGTGTGTGTGTGTGTGTGTGTATGGTATCATAACCATTAACACAGAATGACCTCAACTTCCCACTCCCCACAAGGTAAAAAGATGTGACTCTGCCTTCAGGTTGGTAGTGTCAAAACCAAGTTGAATTAGAAGCTGCCCAGTGCAGAATGGATTGCTTGTTTGCTGAGGATGAGAACAGAAGATAATCAGAAACCTTGCACAAATAATCACAGAAGTCTTGACTGTTGAGTGACAGCATAGGAGAAACAGAGTTTAGCCTTTCACTATATTCTTAGAATGGTTCTCAACTTTGGATAGTGCATCATGGAGGAGCTTACGTCCAAGACCAGCTCACAGAGAGCAATGCCATCAGAACCAGTGTGCTTGGATGCAGACATTGGCACTTGTGCCACTCTCTGGTGATGTCATTGAGCAGCCTCGGTTGAGATCTGATGAACTCTGTGACCCCCAGCAAGGGTAGGATTTGGAAGCAGAGGCTTGGATTGAAATCCTCCTAAGCCTAGTGTCCTTGCACAGGTGCCCATCAGCATGGTGTTTCCTCATGCCTGTGCCCACCGAGTTGAGGGAAAAAGAAACACCTTGCACAATGGCCCTGCAGAGATACTGTTGCAAATGCAGTCATCCTTGTATGCTCTGTTAACTGAATGTTTTATTTTATATCTGTATACAGTGGTAATCCTACTTATGTGCTATTTTTAAGTTACTTTTTTTTTCTGTCAGCTTTGGCTTCAGTACATTATAAGCTTCTTGAGATGAAGTCTTTAAAGACTTATAATTTGCTAATGCCCATGGTGCCTAAGATGTAGAGACAGTCCTTCAGATTTTAGAACTGGAGGAATAGACTGCAGTGAGATCATGGGCCACTCTAAGGCATGGTATAGTAACGTTGGTGAATTGATCTGGTGGAGAATACAGAAGAAGAAGCTGTGAATCAGATGGTTGCACCCGGCTTAGGTTGCAAGTCCTGTTTCATCTTTTTTCGATACACAGCTCTGTTTAGGTTTGACTGAGAGCTTGCTATGGATGAGGGGTGAGGAAGGGATGACAGATCAGCTGGGAGTGTAAAAGTATCCATCAGGTCTGGATTGTTGCTTACCCTGTGGCCCTCTCTTGACAGACGCAAACATGGCAGGTTCAGACAGCAATCCATCTTGGAGCAGGCGTCTGTTCAAAGCCGCCCTAATGGTCCTTGTGGTCCTTCTCCTCATCCACTCATCATCATCTCAGTCTCACCGAGAGTTTGTCTCACCTGGTCAGCAGAAGAAAGAGGCCTCAGCTGATCTTTTGACCCAGATTGGCCGATCTCTGAAGGAGACGCTAGATACCTGGCTGGGGCCGGAGACCATGCATGTGATTTCAGAGGTAAGGAAGGTGCCTGCAGTGGCTGTGGGTATAAACAAAAGGAGAAACAATGTTAACACCACCTCTCTTTGCCAGCACAACCTGTGTGGAGAGCCCTGCCTTCCACAAATACAGCCTGGCGGTCAGTCCTGCCTCTTGCTGGCTGATTGCCTGGTCCTTACCTTCCGGCTTGTTGGCACCACCCCATCTTTTTCCAGCTTTTGTCCATTTGGCCAGAAAGGCTGCAAAATGACCTACTCTTACAAAGTCCTGTTTGTGGGTACCCGTGGAGCCTTTGCTCTGAGTCAGACCTAGCATCTTGAATTGGCAGAGCACAGAGATCTGATTCCAAGTCTTCACCTATAAAAGTGAGATGGGCTTCTGAAGGGCCTCTGGCAGGTCAGTTCTTCCACCCAGTGCCATTTCTAGTGCGCTGGCCCTTCTGATAGTTCATACCTAAGTGTCCAGCCAGTGGTTTAAAATAATAAAATAAAAATCCACAATATAGGGCTGAGAAAGGCTCAGTGGGTCAAGTGCATACTATGGGAATATGCAGACATGAGTTCCAATCTCCAGAACATATGTAAAAACTGGGCATGATGTGCATGTCTGTAACCTTCAACAGTGGGAAGGGGGTGCACAAAGATAGGCAAATACCAGGAATTTGCTGGTAGGCCAGTCTAGCAAAAAACTAGAGCTCTATGTTCAGTAAGAAACCTGTTTCAAAAACTAGAGAGACCGGAGAGGCAGCTCGATATTTCAGAGTGCTGCTGCTCCTGCAGAAGACCAGAGTTTGGGGTCCACTACCCACGGGTGGTTCACACTGATTGTAACTCCAGTTCCAGGGAATCTAGCACCCTCTTCTGGCTTCTTTAATCACACTCCCATATTCATTCACATATATAAACAGATAAAAAATAAAGTCTTTTAAAAAAATTAAGTGGAGACTTGAGGAAGGCATCCTGATGTCAGTCTCCAGTCTCCATGTGGGCCTTCATGGGTACACGTGCAGACACCCATAATGCAGTGCGATTGATCCATCCCTTTTCTCCCATATTCCCCAGCCCTGCACGGTTTTTCTTTCACACACCTTCCTGATTCCCTAGGAGGGATATGGTGATTCCCCTATTAACACACAAGTGTACTTCCTGTCGCCTCTAAAACATCTGTTGACCAGCTGAAGTAGATGTGCTGGATTCTGGGTCAGGAAGGAGACATAGCATAAGGGCCTCCTCACTGAACTCAGAGTCCGTGGACTTTTGACACAAATCCATCTCCACTGGGGAAGAAACAGGTCAGAGATTTCCCTGCAAGTAGTATCCAGACTGTGAGGACCAAACAGGAAGAAAAGAGCCTCATTCATGATGGATTTGTCTCTTTTACAGACCCTGTTACAGGTGATGTGGGCCATCTCATCAGCCATCTCTGTGGCCTGCTTTGCCCTGTCTGGGATTGCTGCGCAGTTGTTGAGTGCCCTGGGGCTGGATGGTGAGTAGCAGAGAATTAGATAGCCAGGGCCATGTCTGACCTTGCTGTTGCGGGGAGTTTATCTGTGTGGGGCTAGACATTCCCCCGGTTGTTTGCATATATTCCAAGAAGTCCAGTAGAAGGGAAGGCTAGAGATTCTCACCTCCATACCAGGGCTTTACTTGTTGTATTGGACATCGTGCAAAGGTGTAATATGTCCTTTTTGGTTAGCCACAGCCCAGGGAGGCAGACCGACTGTCCTCAAATAATAGATCAAACTCCATCTCCACAAGAGAGGTCTCCCAGGAGTCCCACAGCCAGGAGGCTGGGATGCAAACCTGTGTCCCAAGCCTGGAAGAGTAGGCTGGGCCTTTGCAAGGCTGGTCCCTTCTGCCTCACTGTTCCTCAGCCCTCTTTGTCCTTAGCACATGTCTAGATTGCTGACTCTGTCCTTTTCCTTTTCAGGTGAATATCTCACCGAAGGCTTGAAGCTCAGCCCCAGCCAAGTCCAGACCCTTCTCCTGTGGGGAGCTGCAGCACTGGTCCTCTACTGGCTGCTGTCCCTGCTCCTAGGCTTGGTCTTGGCATTGCTGGGGCGGATCCTGGGGGGTCTGAAGCTTGTGCTCTTTGTGGCTGGTTTTGTGGGTCTGGTGAGGTCTGTGCCTGACCCCTCTACCCGGGCCCTGATGCTCCTAGCCTTGCTGACTCTCTTTGCCTTGCTGAGCCGGCTCACGGGCTCCAGGGGCTCAGGGACCCACTTGGAAGCCAAGGTGAGAGGGCTGGAGCGTCAGATAGAAGAGCTGCGCGGGAGGCAGAGGCGAGCAGCCAAGGCACCCCGGAGCATGGAGGAGGAATGACAGGCATGTCCCACAGTGACACCCTCACCATACCAAAGAGCTGAGCTGCTTCTGGCTCTCCTGGCTCTCCTGGCAGCCCCCTGGCCTTTCCTTGCCTTGTGTCTGAACCCTCGATACCTTTACCCTGCACTAGCCCCTAGCTGAGAGAAGAGAACCTGTCCTCTGCAGGCACTCAGTCAAGGGATGGCGCCCTGCCCTTTCTCTGCTCCCAGCCTGCCTTCCCCAGGGCAGGTTGGAGGGGCCTCACTTCACCTCCGGCTTCTGCTCTCAACCAGCACTACTGCCACTGATCTCCGTGATGATTAATCTGCTGCTGCCTGGCTTCCTTACAAAAGGCTGTCCCAGGCTGTTTCCTGTTTGACCATACCCCAGCTCTCTTCTTCCCACTCAGACTCCCATCACACCACCATCCCAAGCCCCTCAACACCCTCACTGTCTTCCTCGTTGCACAGCAGTGGGAAGGGGCAGGGGATGCCAGACCTGAGGAAAAGGGAGAAACAGGGTCCCTGGAGGCCTGCACATCTGGATTCTGCTACAAGTGCCTTAATGGGAGTCAACAGCACCCTCCAATTGCCCTTTGCCACAGCGAACGTAGGAAAATGTGCTATGGCTACTTGGTGTTCAGAGAGTACTCCCCTGCAGAATCCAGACTCTCCTGCAGCCAAAGCGAAGGCTAACTCTCTAGCAGCTGGAGACCTGCAGGGACTATCAGATGCCCTTTGGGGATTTCAGGGATCGTGAAAAATGCAGGAGGACCTAATGTCTTGATTTCTCCTCCCGTCCATGCTCTGCCGTCCCTGAGCAGCTGTTAATCAGTGTTGTGTCCCAGCAGCTGGGAAGAACATGGCCTTGCCCTGATCTGCTCTACAGGGCCCAGGGGAGCTTGCCATATCTCTCTCACCAGGGCACTTGCTCACCCTTGGCCTTTAGGGCCCTCATGGAGAGAGGTGTCCTGTGCCAGGTCTAGCACAAGATGTGAAGACTTAAGTGCCCATTCTTATTGATAAGGTTTGATGTGGAATCATGGCTGCAGTGATAAATATTTTTGTCAGCGCTTGGTTGGTTTTAAATAAAGTGCACGCTATTTTATTATCTTCTTCTGAATAAAATGTATTTACTCAAAGTTTCTCTGCTGCCAGACTCTCTTCTCCATCAGGAAGCTTCGGAGAGGAGAGGAAGCAGGCTCAGGAAGGCAGGCTGTGTCTGGTACCGTTCCCTCCTTGGAGGGAGGCATGCACTCTCTTGTAAAACTTGCAGATCTGGCAGCACTGTGGGGAACTGTGTGGGGAACTGAAGGTGCTCCTTCCTTTGGGGTGCTGTGCTGCCCTGTTGCTTGCCTGGGGAGCTTAGAAAGACTGGTTTTCCCTCCCAGACTTAGGAATTTACTATACCAAGGTTTTCACGTGTCTCCAGGTGGTTCTGCTGTTTTGTGGATGGCCCAGGCATGTCTGAGCTTCTTTTTCTTTAGGTTGCCATGGAGATGATACCAGATCTTCTGGACCTCTCCCAACACTACTTGGGGGCAAGACTGGGCGGGACTAAAGTCAGGTCTCCCTCAGAAGGGTTGACTAGCCTGTACCCTTTTACCCTTTGGAACTCTTTCTGGGGTGTAGCTGGGCACAAAACAAGCTGTCTCCTCGGAATGGCCCAGGGTAGGCTCAGACCTAGGGTTGTCTCTGGCCTGGTTTGGCCTCTCCTTTTTTGATTCCCCCCCCCCTTCCCCGTTGCGTGCATAGTCCTGTTCCCTTGTGTCCCTGAATTGTAGCTCTGATTCTTTTTTTTTTTTTTAAACTTATTTATTTATCTGGAACTGGAACTACAGACAGTTGTGAGCTGCCATGTGGTTGCTGGGAATTGAACTCAGGTCCTCAGGAAGAATAGTCAGAGCTCTTAACAGCTGAGCCATCTCTCCAGCCCCCTTTAAAATTTTATTTATTTATTTGCCTGGAACTGGAACTACAGACAGTTGTTAGCTACCATGTGGGTGCTGGGAATTGAACCCGGGTCCTCTGGAAGAGCAGGCGGTGCTCTTAACCACTGAGCCATCTCTCCAGCCCGTAGTTCTGATTCTAAAGAGAGATGCCTTTACAGCTGA
>PVIH01028787.1:0-14643 GCA_004025045.1 Sigmodon hispidus | reverse complement strand
ACTAATGAGTGAGTACATCCCCTGCTTATCTTTCTGGGTTTGTGATACCTCGCTCAGGAGGATATTCTCCAAATCC
This sequence comes from Sigmodon hispidus, assembly GCA_004025045.1. Classification (NCBI taxonomy): domain Eukaryota; kingdom Metazoa; phylum Chordata; class Mammalia; order Rodentia; family Cricetidae; genus Sigmodon; species Sigmodon hispidus. The sequence continues at coordinate 14,567 of PVIH01028787.1, read as the reverse complement.
ATCCATTTGCCTGCAAATTTTAGGATATCATTTTTTCTTACTGCTGAGTAGTACTCCATTGTGTAGATGTACCACAGTTTGTTAATCCATTCTTCAGTTGAGGGGCATCTAGGTTGTTTCCAGATTCTTGCTATTACAAATAATGCTGCTATGAACACAGTTGAGCTAATGCCTTTGAAGTGTGACTGTGCCTCTTTAGGGTATACACCCAGAAGTGGTATTGCTGGGTCCTTGGGGAGATTGATTCTCAATTTTCTGAGAAACCGCCATACTTTATTCCAGAGTGGCTGAACAAGCTTACACTCCCACCAGCAATGGAGGAGTTAACCCTTGTTCCACATCCTCTCCAACATAGGCTGTCATCTGTACCTTTTATCTTAGCCAATCTAACAGGTGTTAGGTGGTATTTCAAAGTTGTTTTGATTTGCATTTCTCTGATGGCTAAAGATGAAGAGCACTTTTTCTGGTGCCTTTCAGGCATTCCTAATTCTTCTGCTGAGAATTCCCTTTTTAGATCTGAACCCCATTTTTTGATAGAGTTGAGTATTTGTTTCTAGGGGAGATTAACATTTGATTTGATTGAGTGAGCCAGGCAGATTGCTCTCTGTGTTGTAGGTAGTCAACTGCAGGTAGAACCAGAAAGGGAAGATGCTTTTTTGAGTAAAAAAAAAAATATTTCTGCCTAGCAATCATTATACTGAGCCATCAACTTTTTTCCTGTTTATAAGGTTGTACATAAATATATTGTCTTTTGTTTATCATAAGCATATGAAACACTGACTATTTGGCTGAGACTAGAACTAAGCTTTTTTTCTTTTCTGGGAATGCTATGGTACTGATTCACTGTTCAGATCTTGAAACTTGTGTGTATTCATTTACGGGAAATTTTTTCTTTGGATACCTAAACCTTATTGTTGCTGCTTATTTAGAAACTTCTGACTAATACACTAGTATAGCTACTCTTGACTGTCAAGTTGATGAAAGTGAATCTCTAGACATATTTATATGGGATTTTTAAGATTAGGTTAATTAAAGTAGGAAGTCATACTCTGAATGTGGATGGTCACATTCCACAATCTATGGTCTTAATGGAAAACCTGATTACAAATGTAGTGTGACCAATTTCCTCAAGCTACTACTGTCATGCATTCCCTGCCACAATGGACTATACTCTCAAACTATAAGTGCAAATAAACCTTTTCTTCTTAAATTGTTTTTGTTTGATGTTTTGTCACAGCAATGAGACCATATTGTAGTTGGTCACCTGTTAGTATTTATAGTTTGTCATTCATCATTGCATATTAATGTAGTTAATAAATTTAATCTTCATATCAACTTTACAAATAAAACATATTTTAGTGATCATTCCTAGAGGAATAAAATGATAAATAGCAAAAAAGTATATTATATCCTTAAGTATTGTGGGAGACATCCAAAATCAGGCTGCCCTGTTTGGGGAGGAACTACAAAAACAGTGTGCTGCATTACACTCTATTTCTGTAATAAATTACAACATATAGGCTTAGGAACAAGTGACTCAAATGGCACTCAGTTTGTCACATATCTTCTTGAGTCTCTCTTTAGTGGATATTCAATACTGAGCAGGCAGATTTGTGTTTACTTCTAAGTTAAATTTATGTTGCACTTTCAGGCTAAAAGTTAAAAATTATTCTCTGAATCAGCCATCCTTACAACATCTTAGTGAGGAAAACATGTACATCTATTGTTCCCCTGTAAGAAAGAAAGCACAAATCAATCAAAGACTAAATATCAATCTATCCAATTCTTTGGAGAATTATTTGTTTGAGTACTTTGCCCATTTTGAATTAGGTTGTTTTTGCTATTGAGTTATATTTTCCCCTATTCATTACATTTTCTTTCACTCAACCCTGGTTTCCTTTGCAGTGTAGAAGCTTTATAGTTTGGTGTTATCCTACTTGCATTTTTTACTCATATTTAATGACTTGTCAGTGTTATTGTGAAGAAATTTCTAACAGTAATATGTTGTGTGATATTTAGATTGTGTTCTGACAAATAAATTGTACTTGGAGTCAGAAAGTGTACCTTGCCACTAGATGACCTCAATTCACCATAGAGGTTTAGAGAACTGTACACAGAGAGGAGATAGGAAGTAATAAGTCATGGTAGAGAAAAAATCTTGGCCCTTTTTGACAGAGGAACAATAATGGTAGAAAGTGATTAGCAACTGCTCCCTGATTCTTTGATGTTTTAGGTTCTTACCCTGATATTTTACTCTTAAATTTTTATTGTTAAATTAATTAGATTAATTTTTTATCTGGTGCTCAACATGGGGCTCAAACTTGTGACTGAGAATCTCATGTTATACAGACTGAGCTTGATAACTGTTTTGTTGTATATAATTTCACTATGTTAAAGTTAAAATATTCCTGTTTAGTCAGACAAAAGGGGAAATGCTATGAAATAATCCTTCTGTACTGTGTAAACATATGTCACTATGATTGGTTTAATAAATAAGCTTAGTAGCCAATAGGTGAACAGTATTAAGTTAGGCCGGAAAGACAAAATGAGAATGATGAGGTGAGAAAGGGTAGAATCAGAGGATTCACTAGCCAAATGCATACGGAGCATAAGATGAATGCACAGTGCTAATAAAGGTACTGCCACATGATGGAGCATAAATAATGAATATGGGTTAACTTAAAATGTAAGAGCTAGTTAGTAATAAGTCTGAGCTATTGATTTAGCATTCATAATTTATATTAAGCTTTTGAGTGATTATTTGGGAGCAGGTTGTCAGGACAGGAAAACTCTGCTTACAGTAATGACATGAAGCATCATCCTAATGTTTTTTCCTCCTAGGCATTTTATAGTTCTTGGTCTTATATTAATCCATTTGGTTTCATTTTTATGTATAAGTTTAGAGGGTCTAATTCTGTTCCTTTGTAAGTAGATATCTACATTTTGTCCAACATCATGTGCTGAATAGACTATTCAATGTATATTTTGATATCTTTGTCACAGATATGACCATAGAGATGCTTGAGATCATTAAGGCAACCTAAATAAATGCCAATCAAAACCACAATGAGCTACCAACTTATAGAAATGAGTATCAATAAACTCAAAAAGATAGTTTACCTTTCTGTTGTGGTACTGAAACACTATGACTGAGGAAACTTATTGAGGAAGGGTTTATTTTGACTTACATCTGAGAAATAATAGTCTATAGTCTTGCAGACAGCATGTGAGCTAGATGCATACATGGCAGTTAGGGCAGAAAAGCTGTGAGACTATATTTTGAACTGCAAGGAAGAAGCAGATAGAGGGACCAGTAATAGGGCAAAACCTTAAGGTCTTAAAGCCTGCCCAATGTACCACTACTTTTCTCAGTGATGCACTGCCTAAATACCTGAAAACAGTGCTACCAGCTGAAGAACAAGTGTTCAAATTCTTGATATTTTGGAGGATATTTCTTATTCAAACCACCATAAGTTACTACTTGTTGACAACGCTGGGAAGAAATTGAAGCCTTTGGGATAATATGAGAAGTTTCGAAGCCATAGAAACTAATAGAAATGTTCCTCCAAATATTAAAAATAAAACCATAAATGTATGATTCAAAGCTCCACAAAAGAATTTTTGAGAAGTTAGTGCATACTTATGATCCTTGTAGCATTATTCACAATTTCCAAGATGTGATAAAAGCATACACATTCATGAAAAACTAAATAAACAAGAATATAGATAAAATGTGATATTCACCAAATTTACAAAAGAATAAAGAAGCCATAACATATGTTATCTTTTTTTCCTTTTCCTTTTATTATTATGAACAAAGAAGTCACACTATCTATCCTTGCATATCCTTAATCAAGATCCCTTTCCCCTCCCACCACCACATCAGGTCATTCTCTCTTCTCCACAACTCCCCATCCCCCCGGGCAGGTGGCATGTGGTCCCAAGGTCCCAATGTCCCAATATTGCTTAGTTCAGCCTCCACTCCTGGCAGATCCAGTTTTCTCCCCCTAGCCTCAAGACTGAGTTAGGTGTTCCTCTAGGGGGAGTGGAATCCAAGGAGTCAGTCCAAATTGTTTCTGACCTCAAGCTGTTCAGTGGTTGTACTAACCCATGACTCTTTTTTTTCTGTATACTTTATTATTATTATTATGAACAAAGACATCACACTTTCTATCCCTGTATATCATTATTCAAGGTACCTTCCCCCTCCCACCACATTAGGTCATTTTTTCTTCTCTACAACTCCCCATCCCCTCCCTGGGCAGGGAGCAGACAGTCCTATGGTCCCACTGACCCAATAATGCTTAGTTCAGTCTCCACTCCTGGCAGATCCAGTTTTCTCCCCCCTCCCTCAAGAGTGAGTTAGGTGTTCCTTTAGGTGGAGTGGGATCCGAAGAGTCAGTCCAGGGTGTTTGTGATCCCAAGCTGGTCAGTGGTTGTGGTTTGCAGCTTGGGCATGCTTGGCTTTTTTCTTATTCGTTTGTTTAGAGACCACTAATGAGTGAGTACATCCCTTGCTTATCTTTCTGAGTTTGTGATACCCCTCTCAGGAAAATATTCTCCAAGTTCATCCATTTGCCTGCAAATTTTAGGATAACAGCTTTTCTTACTGCTGAGTACTACTACATTGTGTAGATGTACCACAGTTTGTTAATCCATTCTTCAGTTGAGGGACATCTAGGTTGTTTCCAGGTTTTTGCTATTACAAATAATGCTGCTATGAACATAGTTGAGCTAATGCCTTTGGAGTATGACTGTGCATCATTAGGGTATACACCCAGAAGTGGTATTGCTGGGTCCTTGGGGAGATTGATTCTCAAATTTCTGAGAAACCACCATACTGCATTCCAAAGTGGCTGAACAAACTTACATTCTCACCAGCAATGGAGGAGTGTTCCCTTTACTCCACATCCTCTCCAACATAGGCTGTCATCTGTACCTTTTATCTTAGCCAATCTAACAGGTGTTAGGTAGTATCTCAAAGTTGTTTTGATTGGCATTTCTCTGATGGCTAAAGATGATGAGCACTTTTTCAGGTGCCTTTCAACCATTTGTAATTTCTCTGCTGAGAATTCCCTTTTTAGATCTGAACCCCATTTTTTGATTGGGTTATTCAAGGTTTTGGGCTCTAGATTCTTGAGTTCTTTATATATCTTAGAGATCAGTCCTCTATCACTTGCAGGGATGGTGAAAATCTTTTCCCATTCTGTAGGCTGGTGTTTTGTCCTATTGACAGTGTCCTTGGCTTTACAGAAGCTTCTTAGCTTCAGGAGATTCCACTTATGGATTGTTGGTCTTAGTGCCTGTGCCACTAGTGTTATATTTAGGAAGTGGTCACCTGTGCCAATTCGTAGAAGTGTATTTCCCACTTTCTTTTCTATCAAGTTCAAAGTGTCTGGGTTTATGTTGACGTCTTTGATCCACTTGGATTTGAGTTTGGTGCAGGGTGACAGACTCGGATCTATTTGCATTTTTCTACACACTTCTATCCAGCTATGCCAACACCATTTGTTAAATATACTGTCTTTTTTCCATTGGATATTTTGGGCCTCTTTGTCAAAGATCAGGTGTTCATAGGTTTTTGGGTTAATGTCTGCATACTCAATTCTATTGCATTGATCCACAAGTATGTTTTTATGCCAGTACCAGGTTGTTTTTCATGTAGGCATCTAGCGCTATGAATTTTCCTCTTAAGACTGCTTTCAATGTATCCCACAAGTTTGGGTATGTTGTGGATTCATTTTCATTAAATTCTAGGAAGACTTTGATTTCTTTCTTAATTTCTTCCTTGACCCAGAGATGGTTCAGCTGAGTGATGTTGAGTTTCCATGAGTTGGTAGGCTTTCTTTGATTTTTGATGTTGTTGAACTTTATGCCCTGGTGGCCTGATATGTTACAAGGGATTTTTTTCATTTTTACATCTATAGTTATTTGCTTTATGATCAATTATGTGGTCAAATTTGGAGAAAGTTACATGAGGAGCAGAGAAATATGTATATTCCTTTGCATTTGGGTGGAAGCTTCTGTGGATATCTCTTAAATCTATTTGCATCATAACCTCTTTTAGACTCCTTATTTCTCTGTTGAGTCTCTGTCTGGTTGATCTATCCAGGGTTGAAAGTGGGGTATTGAAGTCTCCTACTATTAGGGTGTAAGAATTTATGTGGGATTTGAACTTTAGCAGTGTTTCTTTTACAGAAGTAGGTGCCCTTATATTAGGGGCATAAATATTCAGGTTTGAAATCTCCCCTTAACCAATTTTTCCTGTGATGAATAAGTAGTGATCATCTTGGTCTCTTTTAATTGCTTTTAGCTTAAAGTCTACTTTATTAGCTATTAGGATTGCAACCCCTGCTTGTTTCTTAGGAACATTTGACTGGAAAATTTTTCCCAACCCTTTATTCTAAGCCTGTATCTGTCCTTGCGGTTGAGGTGTGTTTCTTGTAGGCAACAGAAGGATGGCTTCTGTTGTTGTATCCATCTCGTTAGTGTGTGACGTTTTATATGAGAGTTGAGTCCATTGATTTTAAGGGAAATTAGTGATCATTGATTGATATTTCCTGTCATTTTTGGTGATAACTTGTTTGTATTTCCCTTCTCTGGAGTATTCTTCTGTGGAATTATTGATTGTTTGTGGTTTCATGGATGTATCTGGGGTGCTTATGTTGGAGTTTTCCCTCTAATACTCTCTGTAGTGCTGGATTGGTAGATAGATATTCTTTCAGTCTGACTTTGTCATGAAATATCTTTTTACTCCATCTATGGTGGTTGATAATTTTGCAGGGTATAGTATTCTAGTTTGGCAGCCATGCTCTTTTAGTGTCTGTATAACTTCTGACCAAGCCCTTCTAGCTTTCATCATTTCCATTGAATAGTCAGGTGTTATTTTGATGGGTCTGCCTTTATATATAAGTTGGCCCTTTTCTTTAGCAGCTCTTAAAATTTTTTCTTTGTTCTGTATGTTTTGTGGCTTGATTATAATGTGGCATGCTGACTTTTTTGGGGGTCTTATCTATTTGGTGTTCTGTAAGCTTCTTGTATCTTTATAGGCATTGCCTTCTTCAGGTTAGGGAAGTTTTCTTCTATGATTATATTGAAAACATTATCTGTGCCTTTGAGCTGGTATTCTCCTTCTTCTATTCTTATTATTCTCAAATTAGGTCTTCTCATGGTGTCCCAGATTTCCTGAACATTTTGAGTTATGGCTTTTTTAGTTTTACTATTTTCTTTGACTGATATATCTATTTGAGCTACTGAGTCTTCCACTTCAGAGATTCTATCTTCCATCTCTTGAACTCTGTTTGTTATGCTTGTATCTGTGGTTCCTGCTTTTTTCTTCAGATTTTCTATTTCCATCTTTGCCTCATTTTGTGCCTTTTTTATTGCTTCCATTTCAGCTTTTAGTTCCTGGCATGTTTCTTTCATAGATTTGTTCATCTCTTCCAATTTTTTGTTTGTATTTTCTTCTATTTCTTTAAGGCTATTTTTCATATCTTCTTTGAGAGCTTCGATGATCATCATAAAGGAATTTTTGGTATTCCTTCCTTCTGTTTCCTCTTCATTGTTCAGTTCAGGTCTTATATTTGTAGGATCGCCACTTTCTTCCGGAGTTATCTTGTTGTTCTTTATATTATTATGTAAATTTTTGCACTGGCATCTGCCCATGGCTTCAGTGGTTCACGATTAGGTGGCTACTTGTCAGTTGTGGAACTTGGGTTTGTGTGCCTCCTGTCACCTCTGTGGTAAAGGTCTGCTCAATCTTTCCTTCTGCTCTGGGCAGGGGACTGAATTTCCAGTCTTCAATCTTTCTCTGTTTGACCAATTGGAGGCGAGGTTGGGGATGTGCAGATTCCCTCAGCAGCAGCTGGGGAGACCATGGCAGTTAGAGAGTATCTCTGTCTGCTACAGAGTGCGTGGGTACACACTCTGCAGACAGCACCCAGTCCTGGAACCGGAACTGGAACAGAGGGAATCTGAACTCTCCCTGGCAGGGATGCAGGCGCTCAGGCCTGCTGACCCCTCCTCACCTCTGGCAGAGTCTCAGTCTGTCCTTCAGGGTCCCCAGTCCTTATCTGTTCACTCAGTTGGAGGTGGGTAGCCATGCAAATTTCCTCAGCAGCAGTTGGGGGAACCTTGACAGTGAGAGTTTATGTCTGTCTGCTACGGAGAACGTGGGTACATGCTCTGCAGACAGCACCCATTCCCAGAACCCATATATGTTATCTTATCTGTAAGTCTGAAGACTACTATGCTATATGGCTTAAGCCAAAGAAAAAAAGATATTTTAAGATTATATTTTTCTGAAGTGCCTACAATAGTCTGTTTAAAGTGGAGATTAGAATAGTGATGTTTCAGTGGCTATTGACAGTGAGAAATAGAGGGTTGCTCTGAAATGAACATAACATTTTAGTCATACCTAATACACAAGTTCTGGGATCCATGATACAACATTGTACCTATAGTATATACTATAATATTCACTAATAAGTTTATATAGTACAACTTATGTTAAATAACATTAGCATAATAAAAAGTTCTCACAGTTAGATAATACAATTTCTTTACTATGTGCAGCCCTAGTTCAAAAAAATGTGAATAATTGATCTTAGGGCTAAATACAGAAACTTGAAGCCTGATACGTTGTTAAATATTGGGCTTCTTATGCTTCTAATGGTTCCTTGATGATCCTTCAAGCAAGTGAGCCATAATTCTTTTTAACACTTCCTAGAAGATTGATTTTATTTGTGTGAAGTAGCCAAACAGATTAGGTTATCATCAAATGTTCATAGTTCCTATTGTAAGCATTCTTAATCAAGTTTTTTGTGTGTTGTTGCTATGATTTGGCAAGAATATCCTCCTCTGTATAGTTTTATCTTTGATGATGGTAGGCTACTTGTATTTGTGTTTGCAATAGTTATAAATTTATGAATAATTTAATGTGTGCTATATTTTACAGTCAGTAGATCCTTAAAATAATATTGATTTCTTATAGCACAAATTTGGATTGTATTGAAAAAGAATAAGAGCCAATTATCAGGGAAAGGCTGAAATATCAGAGAGAGGAAACACCACAGTCAAATCTCACTCAGCTGTCTTCCAACTTCCTCAGCCTCGCTCCTGTTTTTGATCTCTTCTGCTTAAGCTGGATTCCTATGCCAGTTGTAGCCCATCCAGGTTAAGATTAAAGATAGGAACTACTCTATTTGGTAGTCAGCCTTAAACTCATAGAAACAGAAAGTTCTGTCTCTGGAGTTATGGGATTAAGGGCATATGTCAACATTCCCAGGCTTTCCTTGTGCTGGGATTAAAGGTGTGTGTCATTGAAACCCAGCTGTTTGGCCTTGTACTCAAAGATCAAGAAATTCCTGAGCTGTTTGCCTAGGTTTTGACTATGTGTTAATCTCTGGATATTTCAGGTTTTATTAAATATGTAACATATCACCACAATTTCTTCCTATGCAAAAATGACACTCAAATAAATTTAAAATTATATCAGAATTTTACACACAAACATTTCCATATTGTCTACTGGATGTCTTACAATTTTAGATTATAGAGGAGCAAGTAAAACCTTTGCTTTTGCTTAAAATCATCCCTGCTTAGATTGGCACAAATGTGTTTTATGACAATCAATCAGTTTATTTTAGAAATGCATGCCAATTTCCTGTTTCTAAATTGCACAGTAAGTTCTTGATGGTAATGCTTGCCTGAGCAAACTGAAAATACATGAGCAATTTAGAAAATACAACCATCTTGGACACATTTTCTGTAAACCTTGTAGATTCTAATTTCTCTCAGGTTAAATAAGTTTTGAATGTCTCACTCACCAGAACAGCTAAAATTCACCTTACAAGCAACTGGTCAGATAAATATCTTAGACTGTATCAAATCCATTGAAAATATAAAATGCCTCAAATTAAGCCATTATCTATTAACATCTCACCATAAAAATCTTCTAGTGTTAGTTGAGGCACAAGTATCTCTGAAAAGATGCCATGATTTCACCATCGCATTAGGTGAAAAAAGTTTCAGAAGTGGGCTTTTGTAGCTTTTCATTTTATACATATTTAAGTATATGCTTTAAAATTATTGTTTGTAATATTCATGAATATATACAATATGTTTTGATCAAGTATACCCCCCAACTCCCATTCCTTCTGTTCTTCCCATATACTCATGCCACTTCTGCTTCACAATTCTATGGAGTCTTTTTTGTTTAACTTACTAAGTACATTAGTGCTACTAATACATGCATGGATGTGGAGCCATTCACTGGAATATAGGCAATCAATCAGGGGCTGCATTTCTGAAGTTAAGTGAAATAATTCTTCCTCTCCTAGCAAATGGCAATAACTTCAGGGATATGGGTAAGACTTAGAAAACCCTCTTCCATTCATGCTGGGAGTTTAACTCTTTTGATCTTGTGAAGATCTTGTACATGCAGTTACAGTTACTATGAATTTTTAAGGGCAACTCCTTGGTCATAGCCAGTAAACACTGATTTGCAGTTGTCCTCTAAAACCTCTGGGACTTTTAGTCTTTCATCCCATCTTCAATGACCATATTTCAAATTTGGGATAAAGGAGGAGTCATACAGATATTTCATTTAGAGCTGAGCATTTTGTAGTCCCTTATGCTCTGCATGTAGACCAAATCTGAGTGTCTGTATTAATTGCCATCTATTGCACATAGAAGATTTTTTGGTAAGGATTGAACTGCTTGAATTAAGCTGCATTTATGGAATATAACCAAAGAAAGGAAGAAGCAGGTATTACTGGTTACCTAATAAATTTTTGTGGTCCTCTAAGCATTTACATACATGATGAATGCATTAAATTTACATACCAACTGTGCAGTCAAAACTACTTACATAAGAGAGTCTGTGTGTCTCACCGCATCACCATTAGCACTTCTTAGGGAACAGAGTGGCTCAACATCAGCCATATATCTTTTCTTCAAATGTTGCTGATGACAAAGTATTAGAGTGTTCTCTAAGCAAATTAGTCACATTTAAAACACATGGCATAAGATATAGAAAGATTAGATTCACACAAATCACATGACATGGGGTTGTCTGAGAAAAACAAAGAGCAGCTAATGGAAGGAAGAAGGTAAATATGAGGAGATAATGTATTACTTTTACAGACAGGTGATAAAGTCATAAAGTTTATTCTTATGGACATACATAAAATGAACTTGAAAAAAGAGATAATAAAAACATAGAAGCAAGAATTAATGAACAAAAAAGACAAAGTCAGTATATAAAATTGAAAACTATTTCTTTGAAATTCCTAATAAGAAACATCCCAGGGAAGCAGGAAACACACATGTAATGTTGGAAACAAAAAGGGAACCAAGATTATAATCTGGAAACTCACAGAGACTCACAGCTGATTCCAGATATTGGGAGCTCACTAACTCTGGACTGAAAGATGGGGAACCTGCATGGTACTGCACTAAACTAGGTCCTTCGAATGTGGATGACAGTTGTGTGGCTTGGGGAGTTTGTTGGGCCTTTGTATGTGAGACTGAGATTTATCCCTAGTGCATGAACTGGCTTTTTGGAACCCATTCCTTATACAGGGATACCTTGCTCAGCCTTGTTACAAAGGGAAGGGGCTTGGTCCTGCCTCAACTTGATATGCCAGACTTTGTTGATTTTCCATAACAGGCTTAGTCTCTCTGAGGAGTGGATGGGAGGATGGGAAGGCAGAAGCTGAGGGGTGAGTGGGAGGAGAGAAGGGAGGGGAACTGTGGTTGGTATGTAAAATAAAACAAAAACTTAAAAAAGAGAACACAATATTGATGGAAGATACCATAAAGAGACTAGATGATTTGAAAGCTAACAAGAAATGTTATTTGTTATATTTGTATTATGTTATAATATTTGTTTTAACATGATAGTACATTACCTTATTTTTTGATACTAGAAACTGATTTGTACATAAGTGTTTTGGTCATTTAATTATATTTTATAGTGTAAAAACCTTTAAAATTCAATATATAAACTCAATATGGAAGTAGAAAATCTGACTACCTTGAGTACCATTGAAAAAAGATTGAAAGATTAAACAAAAAGAATGTTATCTTCATTCTTACTCTGTTCTAAAGGTATCGGGCTCAAGCAGGTACAATTTCTACCAATCATACTGTGCTGGCTAGTTCTTGTCAACTTGACACCATCTATTGTCATCTGGGAAGAAGGAATGTCAATGAAGGAATTGCATTCTGGGCAAGATTATTGGACCTTGTCTTTTGATTGGTCATTGATGTGAGAGGACCCAGCCCAATGTGGGCAGTGCCAGCACTAGGTATGTTCTGGAATCTGAACCAAAACAGGTTGAACAAGCTATGCGGCACTGAAAACCAGTAAGCAGCATTCCTCCATGGCCTCTGCTTCAGTTCCTTCCTCCAGGTTCCTATCCTGTTTCAGTTGCTGTCCTAACTTCCATGGATGATTGAGTATGATGGAGAGAAAGTTGAAATATAAAGTAGGCCCTGTCTTCCTTAAGTTGCTTTGGTCATGATATTTTGTTATAGAAATAGAAATCCTGACTAGGATATGCACACATACACATGTCAAATCTTATAATATTAGTAAACAGAAAGCAACTTAAATATCAAGTTAATTAATGAACAGTGTAGTTTTGATTAATTGGAATATTATGTAATAGTTAAATGAGTGAACTAGATCTTTATGTAATTAACATGAATAGAATGATATAAATTAATGAACTGAAGCTTAGTATATCAATATGCATAGAGCTCAAAAGGTTAATATGTAAAAACAAAAGTTGAAAAATGATGTGGATGATACTTAACTATGTAAAAATCAGTCTAAATAATATTACAAAATATTTAACAATTAAGTATTTTTATACATAAGAACATGATGGGAAAGATACACAGAAAATTCATGATCATTGATTGTTTTGAGTAGTAAAATGGGGGCAATGATCTATAATATTAAATGTTCCATAGCAGAATAACTAACCAAATTATGACAGTATTGTTTAGCTGTTTTGAAAAATCAATAATTGCATTTATGTTTTCTGCTCTTTGCAATTTGCTATGTATTTAAATAATTTTCATAAATTTGTGACTGTTACTGGCAGAAAATATTCTGTTTATTGTGTTTTGCTATTTGAGAGAAAGTTAACTATGTAACCAGGCTAGCCTCAAACTCATGATAATTCTGCCTCATCCTCCAGAGAGCTAGGATTAGAAGCAGGTACCACCATGCATATATATTTAATATATTTAGAATTGAACATTATTTGCACTTGATTATGTGGAACATGCTTTCATCAATAAAAATTAAACAAGATTTAAAAAAATAAAATTATGAGAATTTGTAATTACTAACTCACAAAAATTATAATTCACCAGGTACCAAAAAAATAAAAATTAGAGTAATAATATGATCAAATTGGTTTATTTAACATGAACCATTGAGCTATGTGTATGTATATATATGCATACATATGTTTCTGTGTGTGCATGCATGCATATGTATTCCTGTTAGTCTGCCCATACATCCACCAACCTATCTATCCACCCACTCATTTATTACTCTAATACAGTGCTAGTGAAAGAGAGATATACACTGTCCCAGATAGTGTAAAACCTTTCTTGACATATATTCTTTGAGAGTTCCAAATGGATATAAATCATAGGTTAACTTATGAAAATCGAAAACATTTAATAGAATGTTTATGTTTATTATAGTTACAGAGATGAAAATTTGAAAATAAAACTTAAGTGGTTTGAAGTATGCCATTGATTAAATAATTTCTGGTCTTTAATGCCTTGCAATTTCATATACACACTTAAAATGACAACCATATTTGTTGGTAAGTGAATTTCCACAGTATTCTTACTAATGTGCATGCTGTTTGTCATAGTTTCTTTATCTGTAACTGCAACGTAAAGGAGAAAGGGTTTATTTTGGCTCAGTTTAAAGTTATAGCACATGATAATAGAGCAGTCACAGCAACAGGAGCTTCAGACAGGTGTGTTGTGAAATATTATATTAATAAGTGTTACATTTGTGTATGCTGTGGAATATTTCTTTAATGATGCAAATATGTGCTGCATTTATTTATGTTGCATTTGTTTAACTTTATGAAGCTGTGTTACTTTACCTGTCTAAAACCTCCTATTGGTCTAATAAATAGCTGAACAGACAATAGCTAGGCAGGAGAGAGTAATAGGTGGGTTTGCAATGCAGAGAGAATAAATAGAAAGAGGAGGGAGGAGAGAGAACAAGTGAGGAGAGGAGGATGTCAAGGGCCAGGCCCCCAGCCACAAAATAAGCCATGGAGTAAGAAGAAAAGAAAGATATATATAATTTAAAAAGGCAAAAATCCCGAATTCTACCAGACATTCAAAGAAGAATTACTACCGTTACTCCTCAAACTATTTCACACAGTAGAAACTGAAGGAATATTGCCAAATTCCTTTTATGAGGCCACAATCACCCTAATACCCAAGCCACTCAAAGACACAACAAAGAAGGAGAATTACAGACCAATTTCCCTCATGAATATTGATGTGAAAATTCTCAA
>PVIH01028786.1:0-14644 GCA_004025045.1 Sigmodon hispidus | reverse complement strand
ATCACCACCACCTCCTCCACCTCTGTCACCACCACCTCCTCCACCACCACCACCTCCTCCATCACCTTCATCACCACCACCTCCTCCTCCATCACCTTTATCAACCACCACCTCCTCCACCTCCACCACCACCTCCTCCACCATCACCTCCACTTCCTCCACCTCCATCACCACTACCATCTCCCCCTCCATCACCCACCTTTTACCTCACTACCACTATTGTTTTCTATTTTTCATCCTTCTCCTCCACTACCTTTTTCTTGTTCTTTTCCCCTGCCTGCATCTCTACCTCATACGCCTCCTACTCTATTACCATTACCATTTCTTCTACTTGTACATCTACTATCACCTTCACCTACAACCTTTACCACCAGGACATAATTTAACCAGCCATATCTACACCAAGCCATTGACTTAACCAAAAAAGTTATATTGGGATGACCATTGGAGAAATATGAGTTATATGCTTGAGTTGAAATGTTAAAAAGTAAGTTCTTCATTGTCAGTTATGGAGCATTAATAGAGATTAACCATAATCTAAATTGAAAATCAAGAATTAGTTGAATAAACATACTATTGTGAAATACAGAGGTAAGACTTCTGTGAGAATTGAAAGTAATTGCCTTCAGGAAATAGGAAGTAAGACTAAAACTTTGATAATTGAAATTAAGTTAAACATTAACCAAAATGTCTCCGAAGTCCTTTTAGCCAACTAAATCATTAAAATCAAAGCTTAATTTTTTGTAACAGAAAGGTAGATATCCAATAGATAAGCATTTTCATCGAGAATGATTATCTGATCCCAGAATTTTTTTTATCAGTATTGTATTGAAGATGTTAATAAAATACCCTTCTCAGATAAAAACAGATGATCTGGAAAGAGACTTTGCCATACATGTTCCCTTTCTTCCAGAGGATGCTGAAAAATTCAGAATGCCAAAAAGTACCTTACTAGATCTGGTTAACTTATGAGTATACTCACAGTACAACATGCTGGCAAAACACTTTTTCTGTGGCTTTGATCCGACAGATTACCTCCACCGAGCCATAGTCACACCTATCCGACACCTTCCAGTATATCACACTCAGTAATGGGGTGCGAATATGCCCCTCAGATTTTTCCAATTCTAGATCTTTGTGTGTGATAGTGTGGTAGGGTTTGAGATGTGGGGTCTATGTTCTCAAAAAGCAATGCCAGACTGGAGAACTAGCAGTGCTGGGTCCTGACGTTTGTTTCTGCCACCGTCTTTATGTCTTTAAGGTAGCAGGCACTGTGTAGAAGCCACAGCAGCCCTCGCCTCGTCATTTTTACATAAGTGATGTCTTTTCTTCCCTCGTGCACTGGAACCAGCAGATGTGGAACTGCTGTCACAGGATCAGGAAAGAGATTGTGGAAATCACCAGAGGTACATAAACTGCTAGTATTGTTTTACACGCAAGCCATATGATGGTGCAGCGCAGTAACGGCAACCGATCGGCAGTGTGCATGCGCTCTGAGCAGAATTGTTCCGAATGTAAAAATGTTATGTTCATCAATCGCATCCTTAATCTCTGTGCCCCATGCAGTCTCTTCAGTCTGAGGCTGACAGAGACAACTGCATCTAGAGCTTCTGGGAAATTTTTGTTTGTGAGCCTGCCACACTATTGAATGTGCCACTCATCTGGAAGGCTTCTATCTGCTAGTAGAATCCGTAAACCTGTACCCTTGGTTAGTCTCATCGTTTATCGGAGCTTTTACCCGCCTTCCTGCTACCTCAAATCCATGAAGTTGTTCCACAGCTATCTTGTGTGTTTTAGGTGCGAAAACGCAATAAATCCACATGTCTGAGATCGATCTGTTTCACTACCTCTTGCAAGCTGGATATTCTAAAGCTTTCTAAATCAGTGTTTCTCAACCTTCCTAATGCTGTGAACCTTTAATGCAGTTAGTTCCCCATGTTGTGGTGATGCTCACTCATGAAATTATTTTTTGTTGATACTTCGTAACTATAATTTCGCTTCTGTTATGAATCATAATGTAAATATTGTTGTTCTCTGATGGTCTTAGGTGACTCTCAGGAAAAGGTCAGCCAACCACAAAGGGATCACACTATCTACAGGTTGAGAAACACAGATCTAAAATGTTCAAAAGTCTCCCACCACTGTTATGTTAAGATGGTCTAGAATTTCCTCTCTTGTGAATTGCTATTGCTGCTTCTCTGCTTTTTTCTTCTGTGATGTCTGCTGTGATGGCACATGCCTTTAAGTCCCAGCACTTTGGAGGCAGAGGCAGGTGTATATCTGTAATTTCAAGGCCAGCCTATTTTACACAGTGAGTTCCAGGACAGCCAGGGCTACACAAAGAGAAACTCTGTCTTGAAAAACCAACCAACTAAACCAAACAAAATCCATTGGTCAGTTAATACCTAGAGAAGCACTGAACGAACACTAGCAAGCTCCAATGAGCAATTCCTTTGACTCGCCTAGATTTCTATCGGGAATCACCCTGGAATCTTGAATCTTTCCTGCTGTAGAGAAAAACACTTCCACATCCTTTGCTTGATTTTTATCAGCCATCACTAGGTTCCCAAACGGGGTGCCTGTCTTTTCTGATGGACTTACAGTTTAGGAATCAGAAGCTAGGAGGCAACCAGTCTTCCTTTGACGGGCCTGGTGTGCTCACACAGTGACCTTGGCTGGGCCTGGTGTGCTCACACAGTGACCTTGGCTGGGCCTGGTGTGGTGCTCACACAGTGACCTTGGCTGGGCCTGGTGTGCTCACACAGTGACCTTGGCTGGGCCTGGTGTGGTGCTCACATAGTGACCTTGGCTGGGCCTGGTGTGGTGCTCACATAGTGACCTTGGCTGGGCCTGGTGTGGTGCTCACATAGAGACCTTGGCTGGGCCTGGTGTGGTGCTCACATAGTGACCTTGGCTGGGCCTGGTGTGGTGCTCACATAGTGACCTTGGCTGGGCCTGGTGTGGTGCTCATATAGAGACCTTGGCTGGGCCTGGTGTGGTGCTCATATAGTGACCTTGGCGTCTGTGCTCTTGAGTTTATCATGTTTGTGTGATTACTTTCACTTCCCTGCTGCCGCTTGTGGCCTTTACTCTGTCTTTCTCTGCCTCTTTTCTTTTCGTTCATTCCCAAGTACACTCCTGCTCATGTCCCTCTTTGCAATGGTCTTTCATGGATGGTAACACCGTCCACCTTGCCCTCAGCACAGGCATTGTTTCAATATCAGTGTTCTTTTCGGCTCTCCAAATGCCTTGAACACACAATGTGGAAAAATCTGCTCCAGACCCTGATTCTTTTTCTATGCAACTATCATTTAGGCTTTTAATTATTAACTTAGTTTTTTTCCCAACAGTATAAGGAGAACCGACACCACTCATTTCATAGGTCATGAGGAATAAAGCTGATAATGTATGAAAATGGTGGGGAGACGAATGGGCACTACAGAGGGTATTCAGCAGCTTCAAGCTTTTGCCTCTATTAGGATTTTATTTACCACTGGCCACTGTTGTTAGGAAGTGAATGGAGCATTATAAACTTTTTTTTTTTTTTAAAGATTTTCTTTATTATGTATATAGTGTTTTGCGTGCCAGGTGCCACAAGAGGGCACCAGTTGGGATTACAGATGGTTGTGAGCTACTATGTGGGTGCTGGGAATTGAACTCAGGACTTTGGAAAGCGCTGTCAGTTCTCTTAACCTCTGAGCCATCTCTTCAGCCTTCACTTCCTAACTTCTAAGAAAGAAATGTTATGTAGCAGGAACCTTGGAGTGAGGGAGGAAAAGCCAGCCGAGGCAGCAGCCCCAAGGCTCCAAGCCAGGGGAGTGGCTACTGCCCCGTGTTGTGTACCAGATGATGCGTTTATCTAATTATTCTTTTTCTTTTTTCATGTTTTTTCGCCAGACAGGCTTATTTATTTGACACAGGGTTTCCTGTAGCCCAGGCTGGCCTTGAAATCTGAGCCGAGGTTAGTTCTAAACTTCTGACTCTCCTCCTTTTACTTCCCAAGTGCTAGAATTGCAGATATGTGGTATCATACCCCATTTATGGAGCCTAAAGTGGTGCTGAAGATTGAACCCAGGGCTAGATAAGAACTCGACTCACTAAACGACATCCCCAGAACATAGGAATTTTTGTTTGGTTGGTTTTTTGTTTTCTTATTTTCTTGAGGCATGCATGGTCTTACTCTGTAATTCCTGACCTTGAATCTTGTCCCCTCTCCCCATCTCCTGAGTGCTGGTATTAGAACCATAAACCACTGCATTCAGTTCTTTTAAAGATACACAGTAACCGGAGGGGGGAGGGGGGAGGAGGAGGAGGGGGAAGGATGGATATGAAATTTTTGAGGTCAACCTGGTCTACAAAGATAGGAGACAGAGAAACCCTGCCTTGAAAACACACACACACACACACACACACACACACACACACACAGTTTCATCCAGGCAGTGAACTGACGTCTGACATCTGTGGGGTGCCTATGGGGGTGTCTGTTACTCCCCACTCTTGTCTTGAGGTATCCACACACACTTGAAACTTTCAAAACAAACCCCAATGTGGAATCTTTTTTTTTTTTTTTTTGGCAGAGTTACAGAACTTGTGGTTTGGAGTAATTCTTACCCATTATATATGTGAAGTATCAGATGTTCCAGCAGACAAACCCTTTAAGTGTTATTTTTCTTTCCTTCATTGCTTTGAAATTGTACCCTTTTTCTATATGGCACATGATCAAGCACTTTAAAATATATAACTAAAGTGTTTAATGATCCTGACAAGCAGGCAAATGGATGGAAATTGAGTAGAGAGTCTATGGAGTGGTCTGGGAACAGCTGTCTTTTCATAGGCCCTGACAGGAGACACTGTACCAAGGACACAGGGTCTGAGTCCATCAGGGAGGCAGCAAGTCCAGTTGTGGAGATACAAGGCTAAGGATGTAGTTTCTACTTCCTTTGTCCTTGAACTATAGGTTGTTTGTGGACTTCATCATTAAGAACAATGGTGGTGGCACACCTTTAATCCCAGCACTCCGAAGGCAGATGCAGGGGGATCTCTGTGAGTTCCAGGGCAGCCAGAATGGAAACCAACCAATCACGTAAACAAAGCCAGTGAGAGGATGGGGGGGCGGGGCAAGAAGTGAAAAGATAGGGTTACGCTGCACATTCGCTCATTCCTGAGGGTTGATTTACTTTCTTTTCTTTCTGCTGTGTTTCTAAGGTTTCATATAGGTCCCAGGAAGAGCAAGGGTCTGCAGAAGGAACAGACACAGTCTTGCCTCTCCTTTGCCAGACCCCTAACACTAGGGTAATGACATGAGTGACAATCAGGGTCCATTTTCTTCTCGGGTACCTGAAAATTAAAATTGAGACAAAATGATTTTTGTTTAGTTTCAGACAGGGTTTTTTTAAAATTTTTTTTTATATTTTTGTTTTATGTAAATTGGTGTTTTGCCTGCATGTATAACTGTGTAAGGGTGTCAGATTTTGGGATTGCAGTTATTAGCTGCCATGTGGATGCTGTGATTTGAACTCAGGACTTCTGGTAGAGCAGTCAGTGCTCTTAACCACCAAGTCATCTCTCCAGCCCCAAGACAGAGTCTTTATATAGCCCTGGATGGCCTAGAATTTCCCCCATTCACAAGGCTGGCTTTTTAACTCACAGAGTTCCACCTGCCTCTGCCTCACGAGTACAAGGATTAAAGATGTACATTGTCATGATTGGCATATGAAATATCTTTACTCAGAGTTTTATTTTAATGAAAAATATTATATATGTTTATTTAATTTGAGCATAAGACTTAAACCTAAAAGTGATTTCTGAAAGCCCTCTTTTCCCTGTCACAGAAGGTGGGGTGGGGAGTAAGTGGCAGCTGTGTGGGGAAGTCCACTTGTTTTGACAGTTCACTTAATCTACTAATTTTGGTTGTGGCTACCCACTCTATTGAAATCAACCACAATTCACAGATCTTCTGTGACTTCTATAAACTTTGCATAATCTGTGACATGGGGTCAGTATAGTAGGCTAGAATAGGCGTGTGTGTGTGTGTGTGTGTGTGTGTGTGTGTGTGTGTGTGTGTGATCAGGAACAGGGCTTGGGAGGTAGAGAAGCACAATCTGTGGGGTAAATCAGACCTAAGACTTTGCTGACATACCCATTTGTTCACAGAGTGTGACTACGTCTGTGCAGACAGAGTAAGCTGGGTTGTTGTGGCTGAAAGTGTCTGTCCGATGGGGCTAAGGAGATTCACTCACTGGGTTTTTACAGAAAACTTTTCCAGCCTTTGGTTCAAGATAAAGTACTATTGTGTCAGGAGCCAGAGGATCTTTTGGGTGAGTACAGCAGATGGAGAAAATTAGGTCAAGAGCTGAGAGGCCCCAGAAGCCTTTCTCAGCACTCTGCAGCCACTAGAAGCTTGGGGTTGCTGGGTAGGGTAGGGAGTTGGTGTCATGCAGATAAAATCACTGTCCTTCAGTTATTTATGGCGATTTACAGCAAGGCTGGTATTCACATCATCCTACATGGTGTTTAAGATTAGGTTTATTAAGTGGTGTGTGTGTGTGTGTGTGTGTGTGTGTGGTATATGCTGTGTACACACATATGTGATAGCATGCACGTGGAGTTCAGAGGCTCACTCTTTTCACCTCGGAGAATCTAGGAATTGAACTTGGGTCCTCAGCCTTCGGGTACTGAGCCGTCCCACCAGCCCTGCACATGATGCTTGGTGTGGGCTGGCTTTGCACCATCTGGGGAGACGAACAATCACCCCTGCTGGCATTGTAGTGTCAAGGAAATGAATCTGGAAATCAGTCTTCTTTTCCTCCAAGATGAGGTGGAACTATTTCAGGATGACCTGATGGGTGAGAGTATTCATGATTCATAAAAAGGATGAATATTAGAATATAAGATTATTTATAAATATAAAAACATGTATTATAAAATTTAAAAAGTAGCTCCATGCCTATATTGTTCAAGTTCTTAAGGGCAGGAGTTACAAAGCTGTAGATAAGGGAGACCCCTGCGGCCTAGCACTCTGCACACCTGGGCTGGAAGTCTGCTGGTACTAACAGTTGGATATTACTTAATGTCTGGCAGGCTGTTCACTCACTTTTAAAGTATGAATGATAATACAGCTATCTCATGGGATTATTGTCAGTCGAGAGATAGAGATAATGGCTTTTTTAGAATGGCGTGTTAGCTGTTTATTTACTTATTTACCCATTCTCTTGAGATGAGGGTCTCACCATATGTAGCCTAAATTGGTGTCAACTTCTATTTGTAGCTCTTGACTGAGTTTGAATGCATGATCCTTTAACCCCCGTGTCCTGCGTGCTGGGGTTACAGACATGCACCTTCATGCTGAGCTGGTATTTATATTTCTTTTGAAAAAATCCAACCAATACCACAAGAATCTTAATTTCTTAGACTTATTTTTCAAAATCCCTCCTTAATGTGCCTGGGGTGTCACAGACATGAGTAGGAGCCATGGCTTGGTCATGGATCTATGAAAACACTTCCCTGATTACAGAGAGATGTGATTGCCCCAGCAACGGGAATCCCGGTGGCACAGGTACCCTGTAATTATTTAAGCTAGCTACTCATATCCTGCCAACATTGTCTCTCTGCAGAGTACATGTGAGTCACTGAGGGAATGGGACCATCATACTGTGCCACTGAACCATGACCAGCGGTTTGCCAGTCACAGAATAAGTTTCTGTTTTTGTTCAATGCAAGTTTTTACCTGCTTTATTGTTCTTCTCACTTCAGCTTGTCTCTGTTTTCTTCATCTGGAAAAAACCATCTCTGACAAGAAGAGTGATGAAGCCGCTGCTGCAGCTGGCCTAGAACTAACTCCCTCTGACTGAGACGTTCATGGTGACTGTCTCAGTGTGGGGCAGGACCCTGGCATTTCTACAGTGGCGCTTCACTCACGTCACTACTTCTTTAGGTTCCTTTCCATCTGCTCCTTTTACTGACGGTATAAATATTAGTTTGCAGAAGTTCTCAGCCCCATGCTAGTGAGCCAAACCATTACTTTTGGAGGAAGATATTCCCCTAGCAGATTCATAATAGTGGATCTACCATCCACCCACCCATTCATCTATCCTCCCTCCCTCTATCCACTGTGATGTTGTAAAATAATGTTTCGTTGGACTTTTGGCTTTCCCTGAAATTCCCATTAACCATCCATACGTCCTCTTCCAACCTCCCTTTTCTTATTTGTTACACGGGAATAAGGGCCTCTAAGTTAATTATCACCATCTCTCTAGGCTAATGTACCAATACCCCCAGTCCTCGTCTGCAGATGCCTAGGACACCATATGCATGTGTTTGGGTAAACAGAAATGCCTTTGGCTCTGATGATAACTTCAGGTTGTGAGGTTTCTATCAGATCACAAGCACAGCTGGGACAGCTCAGGTACTTTGTGGAGCTCTATGTCTAGTTTCCAAAGGCTAGAGATCACAGATTTCCAGTCCAGACACTTAATCTTTGTGATGCTTTGAATACATAATAGCACTTTATTCCCCAACTCTCACCTCTTGGTCATTAACATGATGATTGACCCTGGGTTATTATAGAGGTATGAGAAAGTGTAAGACTACAGGGAGAGTTGTCATGATTGTAGCAACATTCAAGCAGAAATAATAATAAAACTCTCAGTGAGTTCTCAGTTTGGGTTTAGTTTTTATCCATGGCTCAGGACCCTCATCTGAGTGTTAATAAGGGTTCTGTCAAGCAGGGCCACACACACATGAACCTATACACAGCCATCATGTGCTCCGAGCCCGCTGAGAAGTGAGTGTGGCACCCATAGCCGGCTGCCTGCCTTCTGGGCCTCCTTGTCTTCTGTGTGCCCTGGAGTGAAGTGCAAATGGTGGAAAGGCACAGAGGAGGCAGGCAAGATCTCAGGAGTACCCACTGAGCTCCCTCCCCGAAGGTGCTTTCCTGTCGCCTCCTGTAAAAGGGTCAGTTACTCCAATCAACTGGGAGTGTTGGGGGGGTTAGGAAAGGTAGAAGGTTGTTGTTGCTGCGGCCGCCACTCTGTCCTGCCACCACCTCTTTCCTGGCCACTCTTTCCTTTTATCCTCTAATCCAGGGAAACCAGAGAGAAGAAAGGCATCAGGAAGCATCTGTAAGAGATGTTTACTTTTTCTAGGGCTTGCTTTACTGTGCTCAGAGGGGAAAATCCTAACATCATTAACTGTAGGAAACACATTAACATTGTCATTATAACTGAATACATTGCTACGTAGTTTTAGTTTCTAATCTACAGTGTGGAGTCCCAAGGTCAGCAAGGAATTTCAAAAAATAAGAGAGAGGAAAAAACCCCACAGAGAATGTGGTATTCTGAGCTGAGTACGTGGCCAGGCAAGCTTTCTGTCCTTGAAGAAAGATGACCTGAAAGATAGGGAAGGTGCCTGGGTACAGCCTTGATTGTTAAACATCCTCAGGCCCTTCACATTGTTACTCTAGCATATCCTAACCTGTTCTGGCCAATAGATACAGGAGCGGATACATTTCTTAACACTGATGACTTCACAAGGTGTGTTCTTACACTGGAAAAGAACTAAGCAGTAACCTATTGGGGGCAAGAAGAAATAGAGACATACAACAAGACATCTCTTGTTTGTACTAAGCCAGCAAACAAATGCTCCTCGTTTCTAAGTTGTGCCCGTGTTTGGGGATGAGTGGATTTTGAGGACCAGGACATCAATGGCTATTGTGTTGGTCTGATGCAGGAACAGTAGCAAAGCACCAGTGTCTGTGTGGCTTAGACAGTAAAAACTCTACTAACAAACAGAAATTTTCTCATGAGTCTGGATGCTGTAGGTCCAAGATCTCAGTGTGCTCTGGGTTTGTTACTTCTGAGGTCCTTTTCTCTTGGTAACTAGGTATCTGTCTGTCTGTCTTCACTCTGTGTTCTGTCTCCTCTCAGGAAGACAAGCTCCAGGGATGCTGCATCAGCTCCCATTACAATGACATAGTGTAAGTTTCATCCCCTTTCTAGAGATTTTCCACACAGGAGTATGACCCAAGGCACTATAAAACAGGACTTCATATATGAATTTCGGGAAGATTCCATTCAGTATGTAACAACCATGGAATCATGCCTACTACACTTTATGTGCCAATAATGAATTTTTTAAGTGTATTTTTCCTTTCTACTTTCTGTTATATCAGGACCAAAGTCCAAGACTTTGATCACATAGCCTAAAGGCCTTTGCCTCTTTTGACAGCACAGGACAATGATGATGCTTTAGAACTGTGTAAGAAAGTTACAAAAGAAAAAAAAAAAAACTCCACTGACATTTTCATGTACATTTATAATCTTGGGATGGGCTGTATTCATCTCTATACCTAGCCCTGTGTGACCACATGAAGCCCAGGGGCTACAGCTTGGACACTCCTGGGTCAGACAAATGAGTGCTGTATTTTACCATTCAGTGATCTCACCTCGTAGCAAAAAGAACTTGGGTGGGAGGGATCTCTGAAAATACCTCATGATTGTGAAGGGGGCATCCCAACCCTATTTTAATAGCTGAGAAAAGGAAGCTTAGAGCTGTGACAAAGTGACATGTACTAGGTCACCTGGGGAAGGCATGTCACAACCGGAAACTATATCTACACACTCAGAGTCTCTGCAGGCTATCACTGCAGTGATCAGGTCTGCTGCAATTTCTAAAGAAGTTTGGGAGCAGAGTGGATGAGCATTAGTTCTCAGGAAAGACTTGCTTAGTGGTAGGTGAGGAACAAGGGTGTCTTAGGGTCTCTATTGCTGTGAAGAGACAGCAACTTTTGTAAACAACATTTTATTGGGGTGGCTTACATTTTTAGAAGTTCAGTCCATTATCATCATAATGGGACGTGGCAGTGTGTAGGCAGACAAGGTGCTGGCTACATCTTGATATGTAGGCAATAGGAAGTGGTCTGTCTCACTGGGTGTGGCTTGACCATATTGAACCTCAAAGCCCACTTCCACAATGACATGCTTCCTCCAATAAGGCCACACCTCCTAATAGGCCACCCCCCCTTGGGGGGGCCATTTTTTTTTCAAACACCACTCAAGGTATTCCAGGAGAGAGAAATACAGAAGTCAAAGTGTTTAGCTGCTATCCACCACCTAGTCTGCTCACTGGTATATACCATTTCTCATGTTAAATTCTGGTTGATGGGGCCTTTTGAAATAATCCAGGAAATAATAAGGCATCTCTACTACATCATCCACTTATTTACAGGCTTCTTGGGAATGACATAATGGATACTCCTGGGCAGCCTCATAGTTGCCAAATGATTTGCTGTTATTTTGATTAGAGTTCTCTCTAGCAACCCAGCTCAGGGTGGTCATTTGCCCAACTCACTAAGGAAATGCTTAAAGGTTTAAAGATATCAAATTAGCTCCGAGACGCTCAGGGCAAGATAGAGATTAAAACTAGAAACTTCAGAGGGGTGCCTTTATTTTGCCTATGGGCTACCCCCTTCCCAATAGGCAGGATTGTGGGAAGCAGAGGAACGAAGGGGATTCCATGATAGGATGACATTTTTCTATAACAATTTACAGAAAACCCAAGTCATCAAATTAGAAGAAAGGCGTGGCAGGAAAAGCAGGGAGGCCTATGCTCTGCGCCAGGGTTTTCAGGCAAAGGTCTTGGATTGGGTTCTGTGTGACACATTTGTATTGACAGCCATGAAAGAATTCTGTGTGGTGAATGCGGCAGCTGCTTGTACAGAGGCCTTTCCCCCCAATTATGAGCTGACAAGTTAGTCAGGAACAAAGCATGTTTGTAGGAAGTAAATTGCTGCCAGTTTTAATCTGAGCTTTTCATTCAGCTGTAGCTGGAGATAGTTGAGGTTTAAATGTTCCCTGTGAAGTTCCTGTTTTGGGATTTGGGTCAGGACAAAACCTGGGGATTTGGTTTGGCCTAAATGCTCCATTTTCAAAATGTCACCCGAATGGATGAAAACAAAGCAATGTTGGTTGTTTTCATTTTTGGCTGATCATAACTTTCCCAGCAGACAGAGTGGACAAACAGAGCTGCCCTGTGAAGGACATTTATGTTTCTGGCTCCAAGAAGATGCTTAAAGAAAGTAGATAAACAGCTGGTGTATTAGGATTTGGAAATGATTCAAGATGACACCAATATGTTGAAGTAAATGATCCCAAAGAGAGATTCTCTGGGGTCTGGAGAAGGAGGAGGGAATTGATTCCAGTCATGTAAATGAGGGGGAAGAACTGTGTCTTGGATCTGGTTGCTTTGGAAATGAAAATGTTCTTTAGAAAAAAATCAGATAACAAAACAAAATCTCTTTTAGAAACTCAAAAATGAAAAATTATTCTGTTGAGAATCACCTTACAATGTGTTTCACCCCTTCCCACCTTGTCGGAGATTGGCCATAGCATGCCCTGCTTCTGATAACTCAGGGATGTTGCCTCTACAACGGTTCCCATCCCTGGCTTCTCAGATACCCATATGGGTACCATTCACTGGGAGCCTGCAGAGTGAGTGGATGATGGCTAGATGTCTCTGGGAATCTGCATTTTCTTTTAGACTATGAATGGACTTCTTTAATGGATTCTTTCCTTAGAATCTCAGAAATAAGGAGGAGAACATGAGAAACCCAAATCTTGCTAGGGGGAATGAGAGGTGTACTTATTATGTTAGCTACCCAACCACTTTGAGGCACACAGGAAAGTTATTGTTGTGAGATTCTCATTGAGCCTGTTGTTCAGCATTCCTCAGTTTCCTGCTGTGCACAGAGCAAAGGCTATAGGAGCTGCCTTTGTATTTTCTTAGTGTCTTACTGTCCATACAACTCAGACTAGTACAATGGAAACTTGAAAAACTAGAACTTCACTGCTCCTCAGACTGCCTTTGTCAAGAAATCTTTATTTAAAAACTCTTTCCAGACTTTTGCATGCTCCTTGGGGGGTCCACCTTCAGGGTGAGCCTTCACCTATGTTTCCTGAAACAGATCCGTCATAACCCCTCTGCCTGAGGGGCTCTCTAGTCACACACAGGCTCAGTTGTCACAACAGAGCATGCTTGTGATCTGACTGGCCTCAGTTGTCTTCTGCTTCCATAAAGGGGTTAGTGCTGTCTCTCCCTTCAGTTTGAGGTAGGAAAAATTGATTTGTGGCCCTTAGAAAGACTTTTACATGGGGGGAAAAATCAGCACAGTCTCTTTTCTTTCCTGAAGCTTTCTCTCACTGTGTACTCCATTGCTGAGCATGCCTGCTTTCTTGACCGCTAACTCCTTTGAGGCATGAAGACTTTCTCTCTCCCTCAGGAATCCCCCAGAGACTCTTTGTTTCTTCCACCCTTCCTTTCATCTTCTCTTCCTCCCTCCTTTCCTTCTCTCCGTCCTCCATCCCTCCTGTAACACCAAGTTGGAAATTGGATGGTGAGTTTGGCAACCTGTTCACCCAGGTTGGATTTGCCCGAGATTCATCTGGAAAGTGAGCGATGGCTGTTCAGGATTATTCTGTGGCCCATATGGCATGGCTTCTAAAGTCTAGGGACCATCTGCTTTCTCTTTACCTTCCTTCTTTTCTTTTAGCCAACTTGGATAACAAGGGCTGGCAGCTTCTCCAGGATGATTGGATAGATTCTGGCTCTTCAGTTGTCACTGCTGTTGAAGACATCCATCAGTTTCTGAATGCGGTGAAAGTTAAAATTTGATTGTTAAGGGTTGAGTTCTATGGCTTGAAAGAATCACTAGAAGCTCAGTCTTGTCTTTTACCCATGACGACAGTTGCCATAGGCACATCACAGACACAGACTCTCATTTTAGTAAGATCATCTTGGCTGATAGTGGGGTCTATTTTATCTATAGGGTTATCAGTGTTCCAAAGGGACTGCATCTTCACAATAGAAGGCAACAGCAGTATGTTTAGTGGATTGATCACTTCCTGTTGCTCATGATCACTTCCTGTTGATCAGTTAATTATAAATTGTACTTAACTAGACTTTTCTCTCCTTGATCATAACATATAAAAGTATACTAAATTGCAAATTGTTAATTTGTTAATGTGTTTGTGTGTATGCGATGTGTGAATGTAGGCATGGGCATGTGTGGAGGTCAGAGGACAACCTTTGAGATTTCTCTCCTACTGGGGATTGCTGGGATCAAGCTGTCAGGCTTGTTTGACAAGTGTTTCTCACCAGCTCTCTTTTATTATTTTTTTATTCCTTCTTTTGCAATTTGATATCTGTTCTTGGTGATGACTAGTCTCTTCCTATCGGCTAAACACAAAACAAAAACAATGAAAAAGCACTCTGTTCTTCATTATCAATCCTTGAGCCAACCCCAAAGCCCTCTCTGTTCTGCTGTCTTCCAAATCCTTTTTCTGTTTCTCCAATTCTTTTTTTTTTTTTTTTTTTTTTTTTTTTTTTTTTTTTTTTTTTTTTTTTTTTTTTTTTTTTTTTTTTTTTTTTTTTTTTTTTTTTTTTTTTTTTTGAGACACAAGAGTCTTTATTGGGCTCACACCAGGAGTCCATTGGTCTTGAGGACCTCTGTGAACTTGCTGATTTTGTTCTCCACGTTCTTTTCGGCCTGTTTCCGCAGCCTCAAGAGCTGCTTCTTTTTCCGATAGTGGATCTTGGCCTTCTCCTTCCGTTTCTCCTCCAGAGTGGCTGTCACTGCCTGATACTTCCA
>PVIH01028785.1:0-14649 GCA_004025045.1 Sigmodon hispidus | reverse complement strand
CTTATCTATTCAATATAGTTCTCGAAGTTTTAGCTAAAGCAATAAGGGAACGAAAAGAGATTAAGGGCATACAAATTGGAAAAGAAGAAGTGAAGCTATCTCTATTTGCAGATGATATGATTGTATACATAAGTGACCCACAAAATTCTTCCAAGGAACTGCTACAGCTGATAAACACCTTCAGCAATGTAGCAGGACATAAGATTAACTCAAAGAAATCAGTAACCATTCTATACACTAAAGATAGAAGAGCTGAAAAAGAAATAAGGGAAACATTACCCTTCATAATAGCTGCAAATAGTATTAAATATCTTGGAGTAACTATAACCAAAGAAGTAACAGACCTATTTGACCAAAATTTTAAAACACTGAAGAAAGACATTGAAGAGGTTATCTTAAAATGGAAAGCTGTCCCATGTTCCTGGATCGGTAGGATCAACATAGTAAAAATGGCAATTCTACCAAAGGCAATCTTCAGATTCAATGCACTGCCCATCAAATTTCCAACACAGTATTTTTTGGACCTTGAAAGAACAATACTCAATTTCATTTGAAATAACAGTAAAGCCAGGATTGCCAAAATAATTTTACTCAACAAAAGAACCTCAGGAGGTATCACCATCCCTGACTTCAAGCTATACTATAGAGCTACAGTAATAAAAAAAAGCCTGATACTGGCATAAAAACAGACTTGTGGACCAATGGAATAGAATTGAGGATCCAGACATTAACCCAAAAACCTATGAACACCTGATCTTTGACAAAAAGACCCAAAACATTCAATGGAAAAAAGATAGTAAATTTAACACATGGTGTTGGCATAGCTGGATGGAAGTGTGCAGAAAAATGCAAATAGATCCGAGCCTGTCACCCTGCACAAAACTCAAATCCAAGTGGATCAAAGACCTCAACTTAATCGCAACCACTTTGAACTTGATAGAAAAGAAAGTGGGAAATACACTTCTACAAATTGGCACAGGTGACCACTTCCTAAATATAACACCAGTGGCACAGACACTAAGACCAACAATCAATAAGTGGGATCTCCTGAAGCTGGGAAGCTTCTGCAAAGCCAAGGACACTGTCAATAGGACAAAACGACAGCCTACAGAATGGGAAAAGATTTTCACCAACCCTACAAGTGACAGAGGACTGATCTCTAAGGTATATAAAAAGCTCAAGAATTTAGAGCCCAGAACCTTGAATAACCCTATCAAAAAATGGGGTACAGATCTAAAAAGAGAATTCTCAGCAGAGGAACTATGAATGGCTGAAAGGCACCTGAAAAAGTGCTCTTCATCTTTAGCCATCAGAGAAATGCAAATCTAAACAACTTTGAGATACCACCTAACACCTGTTAGATTGGCTAAGATAAAAGGCACAGATGACAGCCTATGTTGGAGAGGATTTGGAACAAGGGGAACATTGTTCGTGTGAGTGTAAGCTTGTTCAGCCACTTTGGAATGCAATATGGCGGTTTCTCAGAAAATTGAGAATCAATCTCCCCAAGGACCCAGCAATACCACTCCTGGGTGTATACCCTAAAGAGGCACATTCACACTCCAAAGGTATTAGCTCAACTATGTTCATAGCAGCATTATTTGTAACAGCAAGAACCTGGAAACAACCTAGATGTCCCTCAACAGAATAATGGATTAACAAACTGTGGTACATCCACACAATGGAATACTACTCAGCAGTAAGAAAAAACGATATCCTAAAATTTTCAGGCGAATGGATGGATTTGGAGAATATTCTCCTGAGTGAGGTATCACAATCTCAGAAAAATAAGCAGGGGATGCACTCACTCATTAGTGGTCTCTAAACAAACAAACAAGAAAAAAAACCAAGCATGCCCAACTGCAAACCACAACCACTGAACAACTTGGGATCAGAAACACCCTGGACTGACCCTTCAGACCCCACTCCAACTATAGGAACACCTGACTCACTCTTGAGGGAGGATGGACAAAACTGGATTTGGCCAGGAGTCGAGACTGATCCAAACATTATTGGGTCAGTGGGACCATAGGACTGTCTATTCCCTGCCCAGGGAGGGGATGGGGAGTTGTGGAGAAGAAAAATGACAAGATGTAGTGGGAGGGGGAAGGGACCTTGAATAAGGATATACAGGGATCGGAAAAAAAATTCAGAGGGAAAGCTGAACACAAAGTAAATATATGTGTAGCAATCTTATTTGCATTATAACCCTTGATAAGTCATGCTTATGATTTTTATCCTCTTTATAGTTATTGTTAACTTTTCAGCATTTTAAATTCATTTTACTGTTTTTTTGATAAATACAAAATAAATAAAGAAAAAAAAAAGATTTAAGACAAACAATTACCTTCCACCTATCCTGAATGGCTATATGAAATAATGACTCACGGTATCAGTGGTGTGCCCTGACCTACACTTTACAACAAAACCAAGTCAGTTACAATAACTACTATAGAGAAAGATCCAAAAAAATTATTGAGCCCCCAACCCTCTGTAGTTTAACCTAGAGAAAAAAAATCATGTAGATATATGAGAACTGTTTTTATATTCTTTAGTTTATTGTTTTCATTTTATACTTTTCTCTGTGTGTACTTTTATGTGGTGGCTTAAGGTGAATGTCAGAAGTCTTCTTTAAAGGCTATTTTTTTTCTTGAGATGAGAGGTCTCTTATTGAACCCAGAGCTCATATTATCTAATTAGAATTGTTGGTGTTCCACCTATCTCTCTACCTGCAGTGCTGGAATAATTGTCATGTGCCCCTGCGCAGGGTTGTTTACATGGTGTTCTCATGCTTATACAGCAAGACTGCATCCCTGGCTTTGCCTGCTGTGATGTTCTTAAAGGACTGTAATTCATAAGTGTGTGGCTTCTGGGAGTAAAAAGCAGTGCGAACGGGAGGCTATCATAGGGACGCAATGACAGAATCCAACCCAACCCAGTGGGTACTGAGTTTGTCATTCCTGAAGATTTCATCCAAAGGCAGAACAAGCTAGTTGTAGTAACTATGCAAACAGATGTGAAGAAACTGACTAGAGTATTTGTAATGCCATAGACTTCAAGGCATCATGCCCCCTTTAGGCACTGTCATTTCATTTTCTTTTCAGCAAGAACATTTTATTACGTTTTTCAGAACACAGAATTATTCATTTTTATTTAACTTTATTTTATGTGCATTGGTGTGAAGGTGTCAGAACCTCTGTAACTGGAGTTACAGAGAGTTGTGAGCTGCTATGTGGGTGCTGGGAATTGAACCTGGGTCCTCTGGAAGAACAGCTGATGCTCTTAACCAACAAGCGAGTTCTCCAAACCCTGAAACTGTCATTTTCTGAGCACTTATTATGTGAAAGTTATTTCCATACAAACCAGGGACAAACTGTATGCATCCACTTTATTTTAGCAGAACTTTATGAGTTACAGCTCATAATAGCAGCTTAGTATTTTATCTCATCATTAATAAAACAAACATGGTCATGAACATGTAAATGTCTTCTTTTGCTTTTGCTTTTCTATTGTGCCTTCTCAATGTATTTGCTGAGACAGAGAGAACTTTAGAAAACAGGGCTCAGCCCTGCTCATCCTAGTAACTCTCACTTTTCTGTGTAAATAAAAGGGAACCTGAAGATAATTAACTAAAGATGGAAAAACCAAAAAGCCATGTCATTCCCTCATTTCTCCAACTGTTGTGACAGCGGAGATTCAAGAGTGATTTTGATGACTGACATCCTTTGCGCTTTCAAGTACTTCCTCATATTCACCACAACTCTTCCATAACAGGACATCTGTGTGAATTAGTTCTCCCACTGGGGCTACATCAGGGCAAGATTTACTGAGCATTTGTAGCAGTTACATTTCAGATGACAAAATCTACAGGTTTCACTCTCAGCAATAAAAGCAGTTTCTTTTCTCTCCTACCAAATGGCTTTTGGTTGGGTGAAAAACAAATCTAAGCATTAATCTGGTTTCTAAGGATAAAAGATGATGCTCTGGGGACAGATTTTGATTCCTAACTTCTTGTTAATTAATCAGGAAGTGTGTTTGAGTCCCACTTACCCTTAAAAGGGAACATCACCGCCAGTGTCAAAAAAGAACTATTCATTTGAATCCAGGCCAAAGCTTAGTGTAAGACTAACACATGATACAAATTGCAAGTACAATATTTACAACCAAAGGACTGTACTGAAGGAAGATATTACACAGTTTTTAAAATCTTTTCCTACACAGTTAATAATCTCTTACATGTTTGTACTATGGGTAAATATACTCTGCCATATACCATAATACTTGTATAGATGAGTAGTCACAACATAAAATATATTGCTCTCAAGAGATAGGAAAGCTATTACATAAAGAATAAGCAAAATTTAGGGAAAATTATTTTGTTTAGCTTTTACAATGATATTAAGTGGGCAACAAAGCACGTACCAAATGTCAAGCTGATGACCTGTGTTTAGGGTTTTCAGATTGCAGAATAGATTGCACTGTAGTAAAGCTTTTGCAAATCAGGCATGGAAACCTATAAGCTGGTTGGCATTCTACAACTGTCCCAAGCTGAAGCCAGCTGTCAGCCCTCTAAGACCTACTTACTGGAGTGAGAATTTAACTTTTTGCTGAGTTGGCAAAAAAAGCCTTCTTTTCTCTCCTACGCTCTTTGTGAAAATTCACTGCAAACTTAAAGGAAATGGGATATAAAAATAATAAAAATAAGAAAAATAAACTCTTAGCATTTGCATAGAGTTTTATAGAAATCTGCTTAATCTATCTAAAAGTTCAAAATAGTGCCACAGATCATAATGTGATCTGTCTTAATCAGGAAGACTGTGAAGCCAAGAAGCATGCATGACCTATAAAGCAAGACCATAACCATTTCTGGAAAACATCACAGTGCATGTTCTTTAGATTGTAGTCAGACATCCTTAGGTGAGCAGGTAAATCACTTTTTATGTCTTTAGGAGGAGACTTAGTCAGGTCTTCATCTTGACTCTCATGACACAAGCTTTTTATCTAGAGCCATTCAGTAGATGGCAGACTCTATAACAACCAGTTGGCATTCTCTCTCTCTCTCTTTTATTTTATACTTTATTTTTATTTATTGTCATATTCAGAGATTTTTGCATGTTCATGCATATCAAGCTTCATTCTTCTTTATATGCCCAACATCTCATTAAGCAAAATGTCTTACTTCTTTTTAATTGAATTTTGTGTAAACAATAATTTTATTTGTTACAATAGCTAACAAACACATGAATACAAATCTTGGACTAAACAACCAATAAGATTAAGAGTCCCAGGACACCTCACCATATACCTGGACTGCTGTCTAAATGTGTACTGTATTGGTTTATAGGCCTAACAACAACAAAAATACTACTTAAATGTCCAGTAGTGCTTTGCAAATGTTTATTCCAGATCTTTCAGATGTCTGCCAAAACCCCTGCTGACCAATGAACTGTTGTCAACTGGTGGTGTCCTGTGTGTCACTTGATAGCATATAATAAGTTTCTGTGATACTCATTACTATGAATCAGGGCACACAGTAAAAATCAAAGCTCTTAGCAGGCAGCTAAATTGGCTATAAACACCATTCTTGTAACTTCATTGCCCTAAAAGTTTTCATTCTACGGTTTTCCACACTCTAGTTTTAGTAGTGGATATCATAGGAAAAAAACCAGGGACCAGAGAGTTAATGCATTAATGTATTCACTCCTCCCAACCATCATTTGTTGAACCCCAAGAAAGCATAAT
This sequence comes from Sigmodon hispidus, assembly GCA_004025045.1. Classification (NCBI taxonomy): domain Eukaryota; kingdom Metazoa; phylum Chordata; class Mammalia; order Rodentia; family Cricetidae; genus Sigmodon; species Sigmodon hispidus. Next base: position 8,907 of record PVIH01028785.1, on the reverse strand, counting down.
ATATTTTGTGAGACTCAGAATGAATGTATGCACCCCATTTCCACCATTACCATCTTTACAATGAATAGAAAATCATCTTCTCAAATCCTTTACTAATCTTTATCTTCATTGACTTCATGCATGTGAGAAACTTTTGGGAGAGGTATCGCACTCCCTGTGACTTCACAGGAAATACAATGAGCATCTTTCTCATCCATCTTCCTGTGTACCAATGCTGTTATTGGTGCAGACTATGTGTTTAGCAGGTGTTTTAAGACAAATGACTGAGTGATATAAAAGTTTGGCATTAAAACTTTGTAGGGCCTTTAGCTGATTGGTTACTTGTAGTTTGTGGGGCTTATCCTTCATCCAGGACAATAATATACCACTGCTTCTCCAAAATGTGTGATACTAAATGCACATAACTGAAAATGTGTAAACTAAGGAGCATTGTGCTAAACCTTAGAGTCACTTGTATTCAACTGATAGCTTTTCTGATGCTTAACTTTTGTTGTTGATATTTAAGAATATCTGAGGGAATCTATTATTAGTAGAGAATTTAGCTATTTAGTGCCCCCTGTGGTGACAAGCTTTATTTGTCAAACTGATGCAACTTAAGGAAAAAATTCTCAGTGAGGGATAACCTACATCAAGTTGACTTGGGAGCATGTTCTAATGAAGTTAATTGATGCAGGAAAGCAGTCTACTGGAGGTGGAAGCATTCCCTATCCAGGAGGACAAAGAAGCAAGCATGTGGGCATGTATGACTCTGCCTGCTCTTGTAAGGCCATTTAACTGTTTGAGTCTCCTGCTTTGACTTTTTCACAATGATAGACTGGAACATGGAACTGTGAGCTGAAATAACCCCAGCTTGCTTTCTGTCAGGTATTTGAATATAGTAATAGAAAAGAAACTGGAGACTTTCAAGTTTATGCCCTTAAAAATGTTCAATTATTTAAAAAATAATTAAAAGTTAATCTCTAATGAAATACCAAGCCTCATTCATTCTTAAACTTTTGGCTTCTATTTTGTTTATAAGGTATGAATTATTATAGTGTATGTTTCTCTTCATATCATGGTAGATCTGAGTGGATTTTAGGAAGAAAGCTGTAAAGTATGTATTTGTCATGTCTAGAGGGAGAAGTAAATGGCCCCTGTAGTGGTTTGCGATGTGGATTATGGTGACTAACGTGTCCTGGAGGAGAAGGTTGTTTCTGTTGTAATGCCAGTGTCTGTCTATGCCATCCCTGGAGTCTTAGGTGGGCTCAGAATTCAACAGCTTTTATTTTACATGTCCTGTTATCACATCTGCTTGCATTGTTCATTCTTTGCATTCTGCAGTTAGTCTTTGTTGGCAATAATATGTTCTTATCTGGGAGGGTGTGAGAATGGTGGTGGTACGTAGCAGTAACTGATCATCTGGAGGCTGAATGGATGCCGGGCATGCCAGGAGAGACCACAGCAGCCTAGTGCCCTGGGTTCTGGACATCTCACTATTTTATCCCTCTAGTTTCTAGAAAGCTCAGGGCTAGAGAATGCTCTTGGTTTGGGACAGTGATTAATTCAACATGTTTTCTTAGACATGGTAAGAATAAAATGTAACGGATTAACTAGAAATTAGCCTAGATTTGTTTTATTTTTTTCTTATACTTAGCTATTTTACAATAGCTAACTTCTAATTCAGTTTGATTTTTCTTATTTTCCAAACATATTTTCTACCACCAATGTGTTCTAGTGTATTTACCAATACATCTAGGAAGTAATACAAATTTTTGAATAAAGAAACTTAAATTTAGTACAGGTTAGAAAATGAATTATTATGAAAATAATGTTGATAATGAATTCTAGATAATATTTGAATCCATATATTGGTTATCTTGTTATAGTAATAATTCAATTCTTATGTAATGTTGCAAATAATAATAATTTATGATGAAATTGAATTTTGAAATATATGGCACTGAACTAACTGAACTAAATCACATTAGACGTCGTTTCAATAGTGACATGATTACAAATTTTCTTGCCCTACCATAGAGGCAAATTTTGTATTTCAAATTACTAATTTATGTTAACTATTTAAAATAACTACTAAAAGCATGGTTAGAGTGAGTTCAGGGACTGAGTATTTGCACAAGGTCTGGGTTTCAATACCCAGACTGCACATATGTGTGCATGTGTACACACACACACACTGGTTGATAATTATATGAGGATATATCATGAAGACAAGAAGCATAGCTGCAGGGCACTAAAGCATTGAGACTGAAGATGAGTGGAAAGTTACTGAATCTGTGTGTTTGCGTGTACGCGCACGTGTGTGTGTGTGTGTGTGTGTGTGTGTGTGTGTTTCCCCACAGACTCTGTCTAGAAAAACATAGTAGCAGTTCTTCCCTGGGGTTCCTATTGAGAGTGGTTTATGCAACTAATAAAATTTGTGGAAAATTCTGTATTTATGAGCATCTTTCTTAGAAGGAATTGCAGGCTTTTCGCTTTTCTTAGGTTGTGAGATGATAATCTAATGCTGTTTCACTCACTAATCAATATTACTGTTTTGAATTTTTTATTTTTTTAAAGAAAGCATATTTAGAAGTAAGATATTAGAATGAGGTCAACGGCATAAATCCATAGTGCTCTCCTTCTCAGCTCACCTACAATGTATTTAAGTATAAAATGAGCAATCAATCTAAACCTTTCATTTTTTTGCAGTCAAATCAGATGGGCTATATGAATGGCCAGAATAAACCATAAGCTATTTTTAGGTGGAGGTTATTAGTGTTGTTTGGGCACATGAACCTGCCAGTCCATAATATTTTACATTAAGATTGTCATTCACAATCAACTAAAATATCCTTATATCAAGCCAATATCTTCCACTTAGTGCTTCTAAGAACTTCACACAAATCAGCATTTTCTTGCCTGTTTCAGATGTAAGTGTCTGAACTACATGGCTGCGAATGGATGCCGGTGATTCAGAGAAAGAGCTGCTGCTCCAGCCTCTGTCTGGGGGATGTTAGAAGAGCTAATTTTTGTTTTCTTTGAGTTAAAGTAAAAAGTGGAATAGCATTGGGGATGAAGAGGAAAGATTGAGAATATTTGGCTTGCTATTACATTAGCAGTGAAGTTCAGTGCCAGCTGCAAGGTGATCTTAAGTAAGTCCTAATTCCTATAAATCTCCAAGTTCTTGTTCGTAAAGTAGATTAAACAGAATGGTCTCATAAGATGATGCTAAACCTGACATAATTCTGTCTGTGGGATACAGTTTGATAATTGTAGAGTGACATTGCCAATTTTAAGATTATTAATTATTCAGGAGTAATCATTTCAACCAAATATTGAGAAAAACTAATTGGACTACTCCTTTGAACATATGCATGTGATGAGATGTCACTATATTTTCTCTATTCAGACTTGTATTATTCTGCCCACACGTACAAATTACTATTTACTTTGGAGATTATGTGCTAAATTGGAAAATGCGGATTGTGTCCTTTTTTGAGAACAAATTTCTCAACTAAGAAAACAAAATAAAAAGTGAAAAATATTGGGAACGAAGTGAGAACCTTGTGGTTTTAAAAAGTCAGAAAGTGCTACATGATATTCAAGAATGAAGGCAGTGGGAAGGAAGTATTGGCAACCAGGACTTCTTTAGAGAAAAGTACCATTCTGGATGTGGAAGAGCGAAAGAAGCAGTGATGTAGACAGAGAAGTGGAGACTCTTAGAGAATAAAGCAGGGGTCTGAAAGGCTTGCCCCACAGGTGGTTTCCAGAGACCTCCTCTGCAGTTCTACATCTGTACTGCAGTAACATACTTAGCAACCGTTTGCATAACCTGTCTACCCTCCCTTTCCCTGCCCTGACTCCAAATCTGACTGCTGACCAGCAGTGCATTTCCAAGGAAGACACTGCAATTATTAATATTGTAATATCAATATTTGCTTTAGAACCCCTAGTTCCCTCAGGCACTACACAAGGTTTTGGGCCTTGCCATCATGTCTAAATGGGGATGGCTTTGAGCAGCCGATAGTGTTCCCATTATGTTGTCCTGTACTGCAGATTGGCATGAGAAACAGCAGAAATGGAAGGCAGCCTAAGGGGTCATGGAGACTTGCTGTAGAATCCATAGCTGTGGATCAAAGGGGAATGACAGTGAGAGCTTTCTTAGAAGCCAGGGAAAGGGTTTGACAGTGTTGAACAGTGCTTTTTCTGGGAGGAAGACTCTTTGATGTGAAATAATTTGAAATGTTTCGCTATTTTAAAATGAATTTTAAATTAATGTGATTTTATGACTGACTGAATTATCAAACATAATGCTGGCTAGGTGGCAGATTTTCCTACAGCAGGGATATGGCTGTGATGAGTGAGGACCCAAAGAGATGAGGCACTTTCCTGCAACAAAGTTGCAACCCAAAGTTCAGAAGCTGTTCTTACATCAGGTCATCTGTCCTATCCACTGTTCCCTGCAACTGTGAAAGGAGCAACATAACCATACGTATGTGCTCACATGTTTGCAGTATTTACAATTGTTTTCTCTTAAAAGTATGGATATTAACATTCTGCTGTCATTAGTGTGCAGATCTGCCACTTCACAGAGATGCATAATCAATCATATACTGGTAACAATAGGGAAGCTTTCTCACTGCAAAGGCTTCCCATAAGGACCCTTTAAAATTACCTCTTTTCTCCCCTTCAGTGTCTGATTACTATGATCTGTCCTAAATACCCTCCTATTTCAAAATGTCTGTAAACAGGAAGCCTTTTGTCTTCTTCCTGTTTTTCAGTATTCTCTCTGGTGATGGTAATCATAGAGAGTGTGCCACTAATTCATATATGTGTATATATATATATATATATATATATATATATTCTGCTTATATCAAGAAATGTGAAGCCCTATAAGAATTTGTGAATTCCCATGTTTATTGTGAAAACTTGATATTCGAATTCTGAGGCAAACTGCAGATTCCATCACTTGGAGACATAGGTTGTAATTCCCTCTATCACCTTGTGTATCAGTCAGCGTGGCTGAACCTAACTTTTGAATGGGTTTATGAGGAATGGTGGTTCATAGGTAGGGTTTTCAACTAACTCTTTATCAGGCCCACTAAGCATTATATGTGTAAGAGTTCTATGTAAAGTTTTAGGGGCCTTTACATTATGTTCAGAATTTCTCTAGCTGTGATGGAAAACCACAGTGTTTTAGAACATTGTCTTGAGACTGAGTACCTTTGCAGAAAGTGTTTTGAAACATGAGCTTAAAATTGCAGCAGAACCTTTGGTAATGAAGTAAATTTATTTATAGTAGCTGAAAATATGACCTCCAGTGGTTGCCAATGGAAACACTGTATGCAAATTTCTATCCCCTAAAAATAAAAGTCAGCCTTAGATGACAGGATATGGACATAATTCATATTTTGGTTCAATAAGTGGACAATTTGGGATTTCAAGTTAGATGTTATTTCCTCTTATACATGGCTTCTAGCTACAGGGGCCATGGTGAGAAGGGTCTTTATGGAGAGGTTAGGTGGGCTCTTATCTAGGGGAGGAGCCATTGGCAATTGATAGCTGCTGAGACAGGCATTGTCAGTTTCCTTTGAGAATGAAACCTCTGGTAAATCTGCTACGCTCTTGTAGAAAGACAAATGTCTGAGGATGTACATGCTGCAGTACAAATTGGAATTAATAGGTATAAAATAGGAGGACACAAAGTTGGGTAGATAGGGAAGGGGATACAAATTCATGATGGGTTTGGGGAGAGGAGGGAATTTAATCAAAACACATTGTATGGAATATTTAATGAATTAATACATTTAAAAATGAATAGTATTTCTTCCACTGGAATTTTACTATTCATGTGTAATGTAATGTAGTGTCTGCCATCCAGGACATGAGAGGCAGAGATTCTCCCCTTGACCAGCCCTTTTCAACTCATAATCTCACATACTCAGCATAAATTCACCAAGCACATATAAGCCACATACGTGTCTCTGATGGGAAAATCACCTCTGGACATATAAACAGCCAAACTCTGTATGGTGTGGTCAGTTTACAAAACCCTGCTCAATTCTGCTTGACCCCGAAGCAATCTATGAGTAAGAATCCTTGGGAATTCTTTGAGTGGAAATTCCTTGAGAAGTAAGAGGCTTGTTTGAATTCACATGCAACATGAGAAAGCTGGCAGAAAACACCTTTACATTTTATTTGAATTAAATGAAATCTACAAGTTTGTATAAAGGGTTTAGATGAACTCTATAATGAAAACCTCTTACAGAGCTGGGAAACTATTAAAGTTCTATGGCAACAAAAAGTTAGAATAAAAATGGAATTCTAAAAGGCACTTTCACTTACTGCCAAGACAAATACGTGTTTGATTTTATCTTCCAATATAGTTTAAATTCCGAGCTTCTAAAATTAGGTTTGAAAGAGAATCTTATGTAGAGTTTTTGTTTGTGTGTTTGCTTTTACTGTGTGTGGGTTCTGGATTCTTCTACCCCCTTCCAAAGATCCTTCACGTCTTTGTGGAAGTACCAGAAGATATCCTAGGCATCCTAACCGAGTCATTTTCTGATTGTCTATTTTTTTATGACCATTTGTTTATCCATGAAAGTTTGTATTCACCATCACCTTTTCATCCATATATACATCTATTCATTTGAGAGCGACAAAAAGAGAAAGATATAGATACAAGCAAGGATTACTTGATCTATCAAGTTATTATTAGGTGAAAGTGACACAGCCTAGTGCTAGAGAGCACAGTTGTTTCTCAGCGGAAATCCTTGGGGGTAAACACTTTTATTATCTCTTAGCAATGTGGAAACTGAGGTAAAGAAAGGCTTGCCAATATGCCCAAGGCAACGAAGATAGTTACTGACAATTTAAGATGAAATTCAGTCAATTTAGTTAAGAACTTACCAAGCCTTCTACCAGCGAGTAAAAGATCAAGAATGAAAATCTCTGAGGAAAAGGCTGTTTAACTTCTGTCCTAGTTAGAGTTACTACTGCTGTGATGAAACACCATGACTAAAAGTTTACTTGGTTTATTCATCTTACACTTCCACAACACTGTTTATCACTAAAGGAAGTCAGGACAGGAACTCAAGCAGGGCAGGAACCTGGAGGCAGGAGCTGATGCAGAGGTCATGGAGGAGTGCTGCTTACTGGCTTGCCCCTTGTGGCTTCCTTAGCCTGCTTTTTTATAGAATCCAGGACGACCAGTGCAGCGGTGACACCACTCACAATGGACTGGGCTTTCTCACATCAATCATAAATTAATAAAATGACCTACAGGGTTTCCAGTTTGACCTCAGGTTCTCCTCTCTCTGATGATTCTAGCTTGTGTCAAAGTGATGTAAAACTAGCCAATATAACTTTGCAATCTAATAAAGATAAATAAGAGAAACAATATGCTTGTGTTCCACAAGGGATAACACCCAGCTGTCTAGGGGATCGTGACCCTTTATAGGAAACTACTTCAGGTGCAAAAAGAAAAGAAACTTGTAGTCACTATCAGTAAAAACTTGGCAGAGGAAATGATTCTCCAAGCAAAGAGCAGGAAGCCTGAACTTTGTGTGTTTTATTTACTTGTGTGTCTTTTTAAAAAAATATTTTTCTTTCTTTCATGTATCACCTCATTCTTCCCTATTCCCAATCCCTCCCAGTCTGCCTTCAGCCTCCTCCCACCCCATCTCCCAATTCCCTCCCCAAAGAAGGCAGGAAGTCCCAAGGTGGATCAGCTTACAATGGCACATCCACTCCAGACAGGTCCTATTTTCTCATCCCAATACCAAGGCTGGGTTAGGAATTCCTCTGCAGGGAATGAGCTCCAATGTGCCAGCCAATTTACAGGGTCTTTTTAAACAAAGCATGTAGAGAAGACTCAGTGCAATGCCTAGTATGTAGTTGCTGTCATATCCATCTTTCTGTGTTTGTTTGTGTCTAGGGCATACATGCACATGGAGGTCAGAAAACAACTTGCAGGTGTCGGTTCTCTGAATGCACCATGTGGCCCCCACATACTGAACCCAGACTGGGAGGTGCCTTAGCCCTCTGAGCTATCTCAAGGATAATGAGAGGTTTTAATACAGTTGTTTTTGCTTATTTGTTTTTTACCTTTGATGAGTCCATCTATTCATTGACTGTGGGTTCTTTTTGTTTTGTTTTTCTAGCATCATGCACAAACATGCGACACACTAAGATGGCAGCTGTTAGAGCAGAGAAGGCCTCAGTACATGACTGCCTTAGGAAAAATGTGGTTGCATACTTTTTGAATCCCATTTGTTAGAAATTTTCCCTTGTCTTCTGGGATTTCTTTTGTTTAGGAAAACTAAATATTTCTCTACTGCTGTTCAGCTTGATGGTTAGCTCTTCAGGTACAGCAGTCAGTAGAGAATCCCAAAGCCCAAGACACATTTACCAAGAGTCCTGTCAGAACAGATAAAAGTGGGAAATGCATCCCCAGTGTTTAAACCATCACTTCTAAAAGATTATCTTTGAATAGAACGTTATTTGCTAAAGTTCATTTGGTGGATGTCTATTCCGTGTGCTTATAAGCACTATTAAAAGTTAAGCACAATTGTGTATACATTGTTTTTATAATAAGTAGGGCAATTACACTCAGTGTCTGCAAGTGTGTTGGCCACCCTGTCCTTCTCTCTCTCGATATAATAATTTGTCCTTTGAGATTATTGTATTTATAAACTTTATTTCATAGGTTATAAAACCTAAAAACATAGCAGTTGAACCATTTGCTTTATATCTCACCACCAACAACAGAAACTAGGGTTCTTGACAATTTTCGGGACATTGTGTTCTTTCTAAAATACCATATAAAATTGTTTTAGCACACCCCAAAGAACTACAAGAGTGCAAATCTTTAGACTTTGTGACAAATCTAAGATCTGGTTTTTTTTTTTTTTTTTTTTTTTTTTC
>PVIH01028784.1:0-14651 GCA_004025045.1 Sigmodon hispidus | reverse complement strand
TGTTTTTTTTTTTTTTTTTTTTTTTTTTTTTTTTTTTTTTTTTTTTTTTTTTTTTTTTTTTTGCAATCCTGAGTTTTTGGTTTTTCCATATGAATCCGAGCATTGTTTTTTCAAGGTCTGTGAAGAACTGTGTTGGAATTTTGATGGGAATTGCATTGAATCTGTAGATTTCTTTTTGTAAGATTGCCATGTTGATGCTACCTATCCAAGAGCATGGGAGTTCTTTCCATTTTCTGATATCTTCTTTAATTTCTTTCTTCAGTGACTTAAAGTTATTGTCACACAGGTCTTTCACTTTGTTGGTTAGAGTTACCCCAAGATATGTGATGTTATTTGCAGCTATTGTAAAGGGTGATGTTTCCCTAATTTTCTTTCAACATTTTTATCATTTGTGTATAGGAGGGCTAATTTTTTTTTAGTTAATCTTGTATTCTGCTACATTGCTGAAGGTGTTTATCAGCTGCAGGAGTTCCCTGGTAGAATTTTGGAGATCATTTATGTATGCTATTTTATCATCTGTAAATAATGACAGTTTGATTTCTTCCATTCCAATTGTATGCCCTTGATCTCCTTTGTTGTCTTATTGCTCTAGCTAAAACTTCTAGAACTATATTGAATAGATATGAAGAGATTGGACAGCCTTGTCTTATTCCTGATTTTGATGGGATTGCTCTGAGTTTCTCTTCGTTTAGTTTGATATTGAATATTGGATTGCTGTATATTGCCTTTATTATGTTTAGGTATTTTCCCTGTTTCTTGATGGTGTCTACTTTCTAACTATAACACCAGTAGCACAGACATTAAGAGCAACAATTAATAAATAGGACCTCCTGAAACTGAGAAGCTTCTGTAGGGCAAAGGATACAGTCAATAAGACAAAACAACAGCCTACAGAATGGGAAAAGATCTTCACCAACCCTGCATGTGAAAGAGGACTGATCTCTAATATATAGAGTGAATTCAAGAAACTAGAGGTCAAAAAAATCCAATTTTTAAAATGGAGTTCAGAGACAAATAGGAATTTCTCAACAGAAAAATTTCAAATGGCTGAAAGACACTTAAATGCAAATCAAAACAACTCTGAGATACCACCTTACACCTGTCAAAATGGCTCAGATCAAAAACACAGATGACAGCCTGTGCTGGAGGGAATGTGAAGCAAGAGGAACTCTCCTCCATTGCTGATGGGAAGGTAAACTTGCACAGCCACTTTGAAAATCAGTATGGCTGTTCCTCAGAAAGATGGGAATCAGTCTCCCCAATGATTCAGCAATAGCACTATTGGGCATATTCCCAATGTATGCACATTCTTACCTCAAGGGCATTAGCTCAACTATGTTCATATCAGCATTATTCATAATAGCCAGAACCTGAAAACAACCTAGATGCACCTCAACTGAAGAATGGATTTGAAAATTGTGGTATATTTACACAATAGAGTACTACTCAGCAGAAAAAAAATGACATCCTAAAATTTTCAGGCAAATAGATGGATGCGGAGAGTATCATCCTGAGTGAGGTAACATAGACCCAGAAAGATAGACATGGTATGTACTCACTCATAAGTGAATTTTAGACATAAAGCAAAGAATAACCAGGCTATAAACCGCAACCCAAAACAGCTAGGTAACAGAAGGAACTTAAGAGAGACATTCATGAATCCCCCTGGAAAGTGAAAATAGAGAAGATCTCCTGAGTAAATTGGGATCATAATCGGAAGCAAGCAAGGGGAGGTAGGAAGAGATCATGAGAGGAGATGGCTGAGTGGGAGGAGCAACAGAGAAAGAGAACAAAGAAATAGATATCTTGATAGAGGGAGCTATTCTTGGTATTAAGGAAACATCCAAGAACCCACAAGGTGTCCCCAGCTAGCACTCCAAGCAATAGTGGAGAGGGTGCCTAAACAGAACTTCCCTTAAAATCAAATGAATGACCACCCTAATTGTCATTATAGAACCTTTATCCAGCAACGGATGTAGGCAGAAGCAGAGATCAATAGCTAAGCACCAGGTCAAGCTCCTGGTCCAGCTGAAGAGAGAAAGAGGAGAAAGTATATGAGCAAAGAGATCAAGATCATAAGGAAGAGACCCACAGAGACAGCTGACCTGAACTATTGGGAGTTCACGAACTCTGAAATGACAGATGATGAACCTTCATGGAAAGGATGTAGATGGCAGTCAAATGGCACAGGCAGTTTGTAGAGCCTCCTGCAGTAGGACCAGAGTTTATTCCTGATGCATAAACTGACATCTTGGAGCTCATTCCCTACAAAGGAACACCTTACTCAGCCTTGATACTGTGGGAAGGACTTAGACCTACCTCAATTGGATATGCCAGACCAAACTGACTCACCTTGAGATTCCTTGCCTTCCCTGGGGAATGGATGGGGGGAAGGGGTGGGGCAAGGCTGAGGAAGGAATGGGAGGAGGGGAAGGAAAGGAATCGGTGGTGGGTATGGGAGAAAATTTTTTAAATAAAAAGATAAAATAAAGGACAGAGAGAAAATATCCAAATTAACAAAATCAGAAGTGAAAAGGAGATACCAAGGTCATACTTCAAAATCTGTACTCCACAAAATTAGAAAATTTAAAAGAAATGAGCAATTTTCTCAGCAGATACCACTTACCAAAGTTAAGTCAAGATCATGTAGATAATTTAAATAGGCCTATAACCCCTACAAAATGGAAACAGTCATTAAAAGTCTCTCAAACAAAAAACAAAACAAAACAAAAAGCCCAGGACCAGTTGGGTTTAATGCAAAATACTACCAGAATTTCAAAGAGCTAACACCAATACTCTTCAAATTATTTAACATAACAGAAACAAAAGGAATATTGATTAAACTCCTTTTCTGAGGCCTCAGTAACCCTGATACCCAAACCACTCAAAGATTCAACCAAGAAAGAGAACTATAGACCAATTTCCATCATCATGAACATTGATGCAATAATAGTCAAAGTGGCTAGATACAGGATTAACTTGAAAAAAAAAAAAACAGTATCCTTCCTATACACAAATGACAAACAGGCTGAGAAAGAAATCAAGAAAATAACACTTTTCACAATAGCCATAAATAATATAAAATATCTTGGGGTAATTCTAACCAAGCAAGGGAAACTCCTGTATGACAATAACTTCAAATCTTTGAAGAAAGTGTCAGAAGATGGAAAGGTTCCCCCATCCCCATGGTAGGATAATGTAGTAAAAATGGCCATCCTACCAAGGACAGTCTACAGATTCAGCACAGTCCCAATCAGAGTTCCAGAATGATTCTTTATAGCTTTTAAATGAATATTCAGCTTCATGTGGGAAAACAAGGATAGCCAAAACAACCTTATATAATAAAGAACTTTGAGGCATCACCATCCCTGATTTCGAGCTCTACTATAGAGACAGAGTAATAAAAACTACATGGTATTGGCATAAAAAGATGGGTTGATCAATGGAATCAAATAAAAGACCCAGATAATAAATCCAAACATTTATGAACACCTGGTTTTTGAGAGAATCCAGATTCACACAATGAAAAAAAAAAGAAAGTATCTTCAACAAATGGTTCTGACCTAACTGGATGTCAGCAGCATTTAGAAGAATACAACTGAATCCAAAAATCTCTAACATTGCACAAAACTCAAATCCAAGTGGATCAAAGTTCTCAACATAAAACCAAATACACTGAACCTAACAGAAGGGAAAATGGGAAACAATCTGAAATGCATTGACATAGGAGATGACTTTCTGAACAGATCAATAGCACAGACACTAAGATCAGTTATTAATACATCAGACCTTGCCTGCCGGCTGCCATGCAGCTGAGGTGGACAAAAGATACCCACAGTTCAGCCTAGGTCCTCACAGTCTTGGCTAGTTGAAGGCATCCACGGGCCTTATGGCACCAGAAGGGTAGGCACCATTATGATGAGCAAATATATAGTGGAAAATGGAAGAGAAGGAGAAGCAGAATGGTTCATGTGCTGTGGAAAGAGGCAGAAATGAAGAAGTAAAGGACATGAGGAGTAGGTTAATGTGGGAGACCTGCTTGTCACCCAGGGCCAGGGTGCAATCCAGGTCCAGGATGCTGCCAAGGGCCATGTCTGGGCCTATGATCCTACTGCTGCTAGGTCTGTGTTGACATCCATGACCCATATTGCCACCAAAGGCCACAAGGATGCCCAGGGTCTGAGCCACCATATGTGGCCATGTTGGTGTCGAAGGGACAAGCCACCCCCATAGCCATGCTAATCTAAGTGGCCTATCTTACTATGAAGGAAGAGAATGGTGACACCTGGGCCTGGGCTGCTGCCAAGGACATGTCTAGGTCTATGGCCCTATAATAGTCTGAGTCTGTGTGATATCCATAGCTTCAGTAACCACTGAAGGCCATGTGATAATTAGGGTCTGGTCATTCACCTGATTCCATGCTGGTATCTAAAAGCCATGCTGCCATGAGAGACATGCTGAGCTGAGTGGCCTGTGATCTGTGACCTGGGGCCATGGTAGCATCCAAGCCCAGGCTGCTGCCAAGGACTTTGTCTGGTTCCATGTTCTAGGGTCTGTGTTGATATCCATGACCCAAGTTGCTACCAAAGGCCACACAGATGCCCAGAGTCTAGGCTACAACACTGTAACCTATGGCCATGCTGGTGTCTGAGGACCATGCCACAGGGGCCATGCCTATCTGAATGATCAGTACTATCACCCAGGAATATGGTGTCATCTGAGCCAGGTTGCTGCTTAGGCCCATGTCTGGGTCCATTGCCCTACCACAGCCAGAGTCTGCTTTGATGTCATGGCTTCTGTTACCAACAAGGGCCATGTCTGGGCCTGAGGTGCTGCTGAGCGACATGTCTGGGTCCATGTTTCTATTGAAGTTGTGGCCTGTGTTTATGTCCATGGCCTGTATTATGACAGGAGTTCATAGGAAACATGCATGTTGAAATCTGAGGGCTATGCCGAGCCAGCCACGCTCTTCACTGTCTCTATATAGATGTCCCTGCCCCTCACTGGACACTGAATCAGGAGAGTTGGCCCCACTCCTCACCACGGATATGGGAGAGCTAGTCTCAATGGCATAGGCCTTGGAGAGCTTGCCTGAGGTGGTCTAGTCCCAGTGGCCCAGACTGACCAGCTCAATTACCACAAAGACCCACATCCTGGGCCTTGGGTTGGCCCACCCTAACATCTACCCTATCTATGACCTGCTAGAGCTCATGAAGGGACTGGTCTTGTGGAATAATAGCCACAGGAACTCCATGACTCAGGGTAACAGCATGATATTTGAAAGGAATTTTGGTAACTGTCCAGTAATGATGGTGTGTCAGAGCCCTTGAACTAGACCAGTGATTCATTGCAATGAACATTTGTGGGTGGAGCTGATTGGACAAAAGGGTCTACTGCCCATCACACTGAAGCTCCCAATGCCACTAGGGTAGATGAAGAGGTAGGTGTTGGAAAGACAGGAAAAAATGGAGGACCCAGGGTGGGGTTTTATTTGTTTGTTTGCTTGCTTACTTCATTTTGTTTTTAATTAATTTTTGAGGGGGATTCTCTCTTAGGGGATAGATGCTGCTGTGGGAAGGGACATATATGGAGAGACAGGGAGGTGGGAGGGACTGGGGTGCCTGATATAAAATTCCCAAAGAATCGGTAAAGAATTATGTTATTAAAAATGGAGAAGTAGCTCATAGTTATGAATACAAGATTATCTTAGTTAAAATTCTTTTTTTTTAAACTTTATTTATTATTTATTTATTTGCCTTGGTGTTTTGCCTGGAACTGGAACTACAGACAGTTGTGAGCTGCCATGTGGGTGCTGGGAATCGAACCCGGGTTCTCTGGAAGAGCAGACGGTACTCTTAACCGCTGAGCCATCTCTCCAGCCCCCCTTAGTTAAAATTCTGTTACCAGTAATTTGCTAGTAATGGTGACCATTGCCAGATTACAGTCTTTAAAATACACACACATGTCACAACTATAAAATCAAAACCATGCCAGTCTTTTAAAGTCATGACAAATTCATCTTAGTAACTTCCACAAATTGACAAAACTTGATCAATGAAATAGTTACCTTAGTGTAACTATTTTAAAAAATTATTATTGGATTTGGGTAAGGTAGACAATCCAAAAATGTCAATTAAACATACTCTAATCTGAGTCAAGGTCCAATTCAACTGTGAAAATATAACTCAACAAGGGTAAAAACCACCACTGGCCACTAAATTACCATCCTCTAATAAGAAATAAATTTTGGTTTTAACTTTGTGTAGCTTTAAACTTAAGTTGTCAATCTGTATTTGTAATAATATTAAGAAAATCTGAGTTCAGATCTTGTAGCATAGTGGATATAAAATTCCAGGTGTATGTGAAACATTAAGACTTGTTGAAAAATCCCTCATGTTATATTTGCACATGTCATGTTTAGTACTATAAATAAGCATGACTGTTAGCTAGCAACAGATCCTGTAAAGCAGACAATAAAATAAACTCTTCCCATCAACTATCAATAAATAAATAATATTTATATATTATTATGAAACTGAAAGGCAAAGGACACCATCAATAGGACAAAATGGCAGCCTTCAGAATGAAAAAAAGATTTTCACCAACTTCACGTCTAACAGAGGGGAGCTAATATCCAAAGCACATAAAGAACTCAAGAAACTAGACATAACAAACCAAATTATCTAATTAAAAGATGGCATAGAGATCTAAACAGAGAATTCTCAACAGAGGAATCTCAAATGGCCAAGAAACACTTTTAAAACTGTTCAACATCCTTACCCAATGAAATGCAAATCAAAATTACTCTGAGATTCCCTCTTACACCTGTCAGAATGGCTTAGATCAAAAACATGAGTGACAGCTCATGCAGGCAAGGATGTCGAGCAAGGGGAACACTCCTCTACTGCTAGTAGGAGCACAAGCTTGTACAGCCACTTTGGAAATCAATATGGCAGTTTCTCAGAAAACTGGGAATTGATCTACCTCAAGACCCAGCTATATCATTCTTGAACATATATTCAAAGGATGGCCTCTCCTACACTTACTTAACTATTTTCATAGCAGCTTTGTTCATAATAGCCAAAAACTGGAAACAATATAGGTCTATCAACTAAATAATGGATAAAGAAAATGTGATATGCTTACACAATGGAATTTTACTCAGCTGTTAAAAAAAATAATAACTTCATGAAATTTGCAGGCAAATGGATAGAACTAGGAAAAAATCATTCTTAGTGAAATAACACCAAGTCAGAAAGACAAGCATGGTGTGTACTCACTTAAAGAAGGTATTAGCTATAAAGGGCAATCATGCGGGGCTGGAGAGATGGCTCAACGGTTAAGAGCACTGACTGTTCTTCCGGAGGATCTGAGTTCGATTCCCAGCATCCACATGGCAGCTAACAACTGTCTAATTCCAAGATCTAACACCCTTACACAGTTATACAGGCAGGCAAAACACCAATTCACATTAAATAAATAAATACTTTTTAAAAAAAAGAAGAAGAAGAAGTCATTAAACTGAGGTACCCAGACCACACACTTTGCCATTACAAATGCTTAGTTTGTGTCTTGGGCTCCCTCTTGTGGCCATAGTGCGAAAAATTCCTTTAAAAAAAAAAAAAAGAACAATCATGCTACATCCACAAACCCAGAGAGGTGATGTAACAAGGCTCAAGGAGAACACATGGATCTCTCTGAGAAGCAGAAATGGAAACAGGGGGATCAGGCAGAAAGGGTGTATGGGAAGAGTATTGGGAGAGATGACCGGGATTGGGGGGCATTTCAGGGCAAGGTAGAGATCTAGTGCAGTGGAAACTTTCTGGAGTCTATAAGGGTGACTATCAAAGACTCCAAGCAATGAAGGATATGGAAACTAAACGGGTCATCTTCTATAACCAGGCAAGGCTCCCAGTGGAGAGATCGGGACACCAACCTAGCCAGCAAACTTTTGACTTACAATCTGTCCTGCTGGCAAGATGTGCTGGGGTAAAGTTAGTGCTGAATTTGTGATCAGCTAATGACTGACCCATCTTGAGACCCATGTCACAAGAGATAATCAGTGCCTGACACTGGAGGGCCAGGATCCAGAGGCTAGATAGCTCAAAGACCCAGGATAGAAAGAACCAAACATGACTTGAAAATAAGAAAAAGTCAATGAAACTATTCCTGATACTATGTTATACTTCTGAACTAGGGCTGAGCATAACTGTCAACAGAGAGACTTCATCCAGCAACTGATGCAGAGACCCACAGGCAAACATTAGGCAGAGTTCAGGGAATCCTATGGGGGGGGGATTGTGGGAACCAGGGGGGTCAAGGACACAAGAAAACAGCCCACAGAATCATCTAATCAGGGATCATAGGCTCACCAAGATGAGTGTGACAATCAGGGAGCCTGTAGGAGTCTAACCTAGGTCCTCTGCATATATGTCATGGTCATGTAACTTAATATTCTTGTGGGATATCTAACAGTGGAAGCTTCTTTTGCCTGCTTTTGAGACCCTTTTCCTCATCCAGCCTTAAGATGAGGGGATGTGCCTAGTCTTATTTTGACTTGATATGCCATATTTGGTTGATATCCCTGGGAGGCTTGCCTTTTTTGGATCTGGAGGCAGTGGTTGGGAAATGGGAAGAAACTGTGGTCCAGACATGTAATACATGAGAGAAGAACAAATGGAAGAAAGCAAGGAAGCAAGGAAGGAAAAGAAAAGGGTAAGAACTATAAAAAGAAGCCTGCTCATTTAAAAAGACTTAAGTCTTTGGTTAGGTTATAACCAGACAATAAATTATAATATTCTAATTAGTGTTAATTGCACAGAAAATGTTAAAGGCTTTTGCTAAAAAGTTAATATTAGAATTTCCAGTAAACAATTACCACATAAAAATTAAATATATATATATAACCTATTATTAGATATGCCCTAGCATATCACAAAACTGTTGTTGAGGTGCATGCATACAACGCTGTCTGCCTCCCATAGCAATGGCCCACATCCTGTGGCTGACTCAGGTCAGGGAAACTTGTGAACATTTGGCTGTCTCTATTTCTTCCTATAGGCTCACCCAAACATGCAGTTCATAGCTGTGCTGGGCCTTGGAGATAGGAAAATTACTGCTTACCACAAGGAAAATGACATTTATTCCCACTGACCTGGCATGGTCTTGAGAAGAGCCTAGAGGTAGAGGGAGGAACCTGTCTGTCCCCAGCATGCTGAATTCTTTCTCCATCTCTGGAACCTTGCTAAAACTTCATTCTGGTGTTTTCTCTCTCCAGCTCAACAAGTTCCAACCAAGGGGCTGCACCTGTTTGCAAATCAGAGGCCCAGAAGCTTTTTAACCTATCCATGTCTTGCCTTTTTCCCCAGCCCAGTAAAGGCTGCAAACTGCCTCTGCTAAGGGAGAGGAGCAGGACAAGTATTGGTTAGTAAGAAAAAGTTAATCTTGTTGGTTAAGGGTCCTTACTACCATAGGAATTATGACTGGCTCTAGGAAGCTGGTGCCTTAATGGCTCTGCAGACAATAGCGCAGAGTCCTATGTTATATGCTCTTAGCAATAAATGTGCTAGTAGGGCTGAGGCCTAGAGTGCAGAAGAAAATGACTTCCTATTCCTCGTCTTCAAGTCTGCACAGTCTACAGAAGCAAACAGGTATCAAGTACAGGCCTAGAGTGAGCAGCCAGACTACCTGAGCCTGTACTCCAAGCTCTGCCACTTACATGCTGAGTGTCTGAGGTGTGGTAAGCCATATACACTGCCTAGAAACAATTGCCATAAACATGAACCACTGTACCATTGGCTTTCACTGGAGGGGCTGACTTCATCTGGGAGCCCAGAGAATGTTCCAAAGAAGGGATGGTCTATGGGGTTCACTGGAAGAATTAGAGGTCTGAAAAAAAGAAGCATTTGTTCTTAGCAACAGATGGGAGAAGGTGCTATTCAGAGGAACACAACTCAGTATGGTGAGAAGGGGAGATTGTAAGAAAGAGATGCCAAAAAGGTGGGCAGTAGCACATCAAAGAGGAAAAGTCTGCACTCTCTCCAACCACCAAAACTTCTTCACCAGCAGGGGACATGGCAAAGGAAATGGCTAGGATTTGCTCCATATTTACTTAGGGGTGCAAGAAGAATCCAGAGTCAGCATTGCTGAAGACAGTAATGAATGCTCAGGAGTTCACTGTAGTATGCTGTCCGTGTTGGACAGGAACCCTGCATTATACACAAATATCTTAAAACAGGTAGGCCAGAAAAAAAAATCAATCTTTTTTTTCTTTTTAATCTATGTGTATTTGAGAGGAGGGCACATGTGTGTGGGTCCCCACAGGGAACCAAATGGACACTGGATCCCTAAGCTGTAGTTACAGGTAGTTAGAAGCTACTCAATATAAGAACTAAATTCTGGTGTTCTGCAAAAGCAGTGAGCTCTGTGATACCCTGAGCCATCATCTCTCTGGCCCTCGTCTTGCTTCTTTGTACTTGAGTTTGGAAGGAAAGGATTTTGACAGGAGAGAAGGAAATAGGAGACACCTGAGGAGAGGAACCAGGGACGCCAAGCACAGAGACATCCCTGATAGCAGCCGGCGACCTCCCTCCAATTCTGCCCATTTCTGCTCTCTTGTCCAATACCGGTGACTGACTCTGGTTTCATAAGCACAGTTTTGCACTCTAAGGTAGAGCTTTTTCTGTCATCCAGAATTTGATGGTAATTTTGAGGGGACATTGCTAACTGATTTATTCCCATCAAGAAGGTGCAAATGACCACATGACTTCCTGGAGCCCACTCAGCATCCTGAATGAGAAGGGGTTTTCTGAGATTTTTAAGGGCTCTTGGTGAGGTCTTGGATCTAGCGTTTGTCACATATCCTTGAGAAAGGGCTCATCCCAGGACCCCAGCAAGAGTGTAGGGTTACACACAGGAGGGTCCCAAATAAATCAGACCCTGGAACCACTCAGAATAATCTCCATGGGTTTCAGAGGGAAGCCCAATCCATGTGAACCCCAAGAAGGAAAAGTGTCAAGAGCCACTGATGAAGTTTGAGAATCAGAACTGGAATGTAAATGTGCGTCATATAAGAGCCATTGTCTCCAGAAAAGAACACTTAGTCTAGACCAAGAAAAATCTCCTCAGGAGAGTCATGATTTCTGCAAACACACAGCCACACAGGCCAAGTCAAAGGGTGGTGTAGTGGGATTATGCTGTTGCATTGTAAATAATTGTCCTGCCTACAATTTTGTGTTAATAAAAAAAACACTGATTGGCCAAAGGCAGACAGGAAGTGTGGGCAAGGCTACCAGACAAAGAAAACTCTGGGAATAGGAAGAACAGAGCAGAGATGCCAGAGAGATGCAGAGGAAAGAAGCTGAGATGCTGCTGAGAAAAGGTACCAAGCTGCATGGCTGAAAAGATAAGAATCATGGATTAGTTTAAGAGTAAAGAGTTAACAAGTTATATGCCTGGGCCCTAGGTCAATCAGCATAAAATTAATGTAAGCGTCTGTGTGTTTCTGCAGGACTGTGCATCTGTGGGCCTGTGGGTCTACAGGTCAGAACCTCAGAGTTAGGCCCAAAAGTATGGGCCAGGAACCTACTACAACAGAGTAGCTTTGGTGTGAGGAGAGGAAGCAGATAGGAAGAGAGAATGGATCATTCTAAAGCAACATTAAACCAAAACATTCAGGACTGTTCAGACAGGAAGTTGAGTCGAGCCCTCTCTGCCAGCCGGGCAGGACGTCAAGCTGCCCAAACCAACCATCTCCCTGCTCTGAACTTCTGGCAGCTTACACCCTCTTGTGCTTTACCTGTCCTTGCCTGCCGGCATGGGGGCAGGGAGAACATAATCATTCCATCAGCTGCTTTGACACATGTCATAGTTTAGCAAGAACTAACTTAATGACAAGAGACTGATGAAAATTCTTTCTGGGAAGAGGCATTTGGGGAGAAGAACACACGGAGGAGTGTGAGCCAAGTCTGCAGGGTGGGCAGCTGGCATAGGCTCCCAAACAGCCACCTCCTGCAGGGGCAGAGCAGTGCCAGATGTGGGTTGTGTAGAAACAGCGTGTGGACCTCTAGCTGATATGGCTACTGTTTCCTGGGCCACCCTCCTGGCCATCAGTTGCTGGGACAACAGAGTCACTTTGAAAAATATCTCTTCTCTGTGTGACTGCCAAAAGTGGGCCAAGGTGAGAAGAGGTGCTCCCAGGCTGACTGCTCACCCACACAGTTAAATTGCAAACATGAACTTGGTGATGCTGCCCTCTACTGGCAAAATAGTATATTATGAAGCTAGTTCTCAAAAGCCACAGCTTCAAGAAGACACACCAGCTGGCTTTCCTACTAGGTAGCCTAGGAGTAACAAACAGATAACAGAAACAAGGGATACAGAGAGCCATCTGTCATAAGAATACTACCAGAAAAAGTAGAGATAAAGCTATTAAAGATGAATATGATTTTATGTGGGTTCTCAAGAGCATGACTGTCCTGTCTAGAGGACATTTTGGAAATATATGTCCTGTGTTTGGTCCCTCAGGGGCCCACCAGGAGGAAAGAGAAAACTGAAACCTTCAATTTGTCTTCTGACTTTCACATTCATGCAATGGCAACTATACTCCACACACATATACAAGATAAAACAATAGTGATGCTTAAAGTATATGAACATGTTTTGAAGTCGTTATGTGACTCTGACACATCATCTGACACCTCACATCCAGGCCGGTGATACTAAATGACCTACACAGAACTGAATCAGGTGTTCTAAGTGCTAGGTAGTCCCCATGAAAAACACCTCAAAGGCCTTGCTTTTGTTGGGAAGCCCCATTGCGACACCTTTTCTCAAATACATCCACATATGTCCAGCACCCCACTATGCCTGTTTGAGAGAAAGACGGTGATATATAATACGCATGCATGAGCTGTGCACATGGACTGAAGGTCCCCAAAAATAGGTCTTAGCTGCCGTAAACCCCTATAAGGCTGATTTACTAACTGTGGACAGATTATTACAAAGAATCAAATTATCCTGGGCTATTTTTAGACTCCTACAGAGACCTCTATTGCTCACCTCTGTGTGTGACCTATGACTACTAGGTAAATCCTTTTAGAATATACAAACAGACTGCAGCTTCCACCAATTCAAAAGCTAAGAATGTCTGTGGATAACTGAGATCTCTCTAATTTGCTATAACCCTCCAGAGTGACATTTGAAAAATATCTCAATGTCTTTCTTTGTAATGTTACTATAAAAAAATTCTGTAAGTGGTTACCACACTGGACTATGATGTTTGGGGTAACAAATCTGTGTTCTTGTGTCATGGTCACTCATATTTAGCTACAAAATAAACTCTTTTGTCCCCTTATATTAACACTAGTAGGAGCTAACACATACAGAAAACAAAATGCCTCCTCAGTGGCCTGCAGACCCTGCGTTCATCTATATATAGCAATCACTCCTGAAAGCCAAGTTCTCCTATGTAGGAAACAAATACAGTAACACCAGGCTCTCAGGACCATCCCATCTCATCCTCACTGCTGGGAGGCAGGCAAGTAACTTATTAATAGATTCAGGAGCTGTGACCTCAGGGGAGTCAAGGGACATGCTTGATCATTTAGCTATTTCCAAGGGAAATGAGATTTGGACCAACTTTCATAAGACTCAAAAAACTATATCCTTATAAATCTCAGCAAGGCACAGCCAGCAACATCTAAAGGAACTTTCCACGGTGATTGCTCAAAGGCATATGGGGGTTCTTGGGCACTCAAAATGTTGCAGAGGATACAGTAAGCCTTCCTTTGTGCTTAGTTTAAATTTAAATATGGGGATAGTAGCTGTTCTATGACCCAGTGGAGGATGACATGGTTTGGAGCAAAAATGCCATAAGAGTAGAACTTTAACAATCCTCAAAAGAGAAGCCAAACACACACACACACACACACACACACACACACACACACACACACACACACACACGAGCCTCCAGTTATCAGAGTTTCCACTGATCTTTTCTTCATGGAGATAGATGCTGACGGAATTCTTACTAATGGTGTCTAAGGAAAGACCATTTATCCACAGACTCAGTTACCCAGATTTAAAGAGCCCTGCCTTTGTAAGCATCAGCAGAAGCCAAGGATGGGGGCTGTAAGGTGCCCTGTGTCACCTACTAATGGACTGAGCAAGAGCAGTTGAGGCAGTCCGCCACCGGGACCGGTGCTCTCTGCGGCGTCCCAGCGCACTCTGGAGCAGGAGCAGCTGAACTCTGCACCTGGCCACACACACAGTTCCTGCTGCTGAGGGAATCTGCAAGGATCCCTACTGCGACCCCGAACTGAGTGAACTGAGCAAACCAACTGCAGGGGTCTGTGAGGGGCGGATTCGAACCCTGACCAGAGGTGAGGAGGGTTCGGCAGGCCTCAGAGCCTGTATCCTGGCCTGGGAGGGAGAGTTGAGCTCACATTGATTCCGGTTCCGCCACCGGGACCGGTGCTCTCTGCGGCGTCCCAGCGCACTCTGGAGCAGGAGCAGCTGAACTCTGCACCTGGCCACAAACACAGCTCCTGCTGCTGAGGGAATCTGCAAGGCTCCCTACTGCGACCTCGAACTGAGCGAACCAACAACTGCAGGGGTCTCTGAAAGACAGAATCAAACCCTGACCAGAG
>PVIH01028783.1:0-14652 GCA_004025045.1 Sigmodon hispidus | reverse complement strand
AGTTATTCCCTAGCTGCTAGTGTCTTAGGTATATGAGGCACTCTGCACGCTACCAAAGGGCAAACATGAACACCAGCCCAGTCACAAACCCTCTGATCTCCAGTGCTGCCCTGCCTGTAAGACACACTAGGGCAATGGTGGCACAAAGTTTATAGGAGTAACCAACCAATGTCTGATTTGACTTAAGGCCCCCTCCAGGAGATGCATCTCATACCCAGCACTGCTTGAGTGACCTAGAACCTGAGACTCGATAGCCCAGTAAAACCAAATACTACTGTTCTTTATAAAATAAAGTATCAATAAAATGGCTCCTAATGCCATTCTGGTGTACTCATAGATGAGAAGCCTCCTCCTATAACAGATGGGAACAAATACAGAAACCGACAGCCAGCCAAAATGCAGAGTGAGAGACTTGGGACACTCAGCCTAAACGGGGAAATGGCTTCCTGAGATCCTTCCTCTCAGGCTCAGGAACCCTGCAAAGAGGAGATGGAAAGAATCTAAGAGCCAGACAGACTGGAGGACACCAAGAAAAACAAGGCCTTGAAATCAACATGCAGGATGAACATATGAACGCACAGACTGAGACAGCACACGTAGGGTCTGACAGTAAGTGCCAGATGGAGTCCCAGAGCTGAACAGAGGACACACGCTCCATCCCTAACCCAGAAGCTGTCTCCAACAGATAACCACTTGCAAATGAAAAATTAGTTTTCTCCATGGGAATGTCACTGTGAAAACAAGACTACTCTTAAAGGTGGACTGCGTGCCCAACACAAAACGAACCCAACAGCATCTTTGCAGATTCTTTGGCTTACAATGTCAGATCAGGTATTTATTTTTTAATACACACACACACACACATGCATGCACACATGCACGCAAACATATATACAAATTTATATGTATATGTTTTTACCCTACAGATTTTTGCATATAATATATTCCGGCTTCCGGTGTAGTGTTTTCCAGGATCCTCATGGTGAGTGGTTCTGTGTGTCTGCTTTGTTTATCTTTTCACTTCGCTTTGTTTCGACCTGCTCCAATGTTAGTTTTTTTCTTAATATATTTATTATTATCCCCTAAAAACCTGTTTGTTTTCTAATAAGAGACAGAAAGGGGTTGTCCTGGCTGGTTTGGAGTCCCAACTGGACACAAGCTGGAGTCATCAGAGGAAGGAGCCTCAGCTGAGGAGATGCCTCCATGAGATCCAGCTGAAAGGCAATTTCCCAACTGATGATCAGTGCGGGAGGGTTCAGCCCATGGTGGCTGCTGCCATCCCTGGGCTGGAGGTCCTGGGTTCTATAAAAAAAACAGGCTGAGCGAGCAGGGAGAGCAGCCTCTATGGCCTCTGCATCAGCTTCTGCCTCCGGGACCCTGCCCTGTCTGATGAGTTCCTGTCCTGACTTCCTCCAGTGATGAACATCAATGTGGAAGTGTAAGACAGATGAACCCTTTCCTCCCCGACCCCCAACATGCTTTTTGGTCATGGTGCTTTGTCACAGCCATAGACACCCTAGGACTGGGGGTCCAGATAGGAGAAGAACCAGGGAAGAACTGGAGGGGGAGAGGCAGGGGATAGGATAATGAGGACATATGAAAAAAATCTATTTTTAATAAAAGGGAATGAATTTTAAAGGCCAATTATATGGAACGTGTAACTTCCGCTGACAAGGTGCGGTGTCCCGTCACTTGCGCCATCAGTCTAGTTAGCTCTCATGCAGGGAAGGCATTACTGTTGTTTCGAAATGGGAAAAATGATACAACTGAAAACAGTCCTGATAAGCTAATTGGGCCAATCTCATAAAAGAGAATATTTTCTCTCATTTGTGGTTTTTAGATTCTATATAGGTACAAAAATCTGCATTTATATGTCTTAGTTATGTTTTCTGTTGCCTTGATGAAACACTGTCACCGAGAACACCTTGGAGAACATAGGGTTTATTTCACTTATGTGTCTACCAACAGTTCATTGAAATCAAGTAGAGAAGAACTCTATCAGGGCAGGAAGCTGCAGGCAGGGCTCATGAAGAGGCCATGGAGGCTGCCACTTACTGGCTTGCTCATCATGGCTTACTCAGTCTGCTTTTCTAGAAAAATCCAGGACCACAGGCTCAGAGGCGGCTCCACCTACAGCACTAATTAAGATAATGCCCTAGAGGCATGCCTACAGCCACATTTTAAAGAAGCAATTCTCAGCTGATGCTCCGTGCTCTCAGATGACCATACCTTGTGTCACCATGACATAAAACTAGCCAGGACAGATATGTCTTAGTCACTGTTCCGTTGCTGTAAAAAGACACAATGACCAAGGCAACTCATAAAAAGAGAGCATTTCATTGGGAGCTTGATTACAATTTCAGAGGGTCAGTCCATGATCATCATGGTGGGTAGTATGGAGACAGGTAGACATTGTGTTTAGAAAAGTAGCTGAGAGCATTATATCCCAATCTTCCAGCTACAGGCAGAAAGGGGGGGGGAGAGGGAGGGACACACACACACACACACACACACACACACACACACACACACTCTGGGCCTGGCATGGTCTTTTGAAACCTCAAAGCCCACCCTCAGTGACACATCTCCCCCAACACACTTTCTAATTCTTCCCAAAAGTCCAACTGCAAACCACACATGCAAATATATGTATGAGTCTAAGGGGGGCTATTCTCAAACCACCATAGCACATGTGACCAAAAAATGTCCCTTCATTCAAACAGAGTGGTATGTAGACAATTTGTGTTTTCAAGTAATAATGGAATAATATTAAGAAAAAAGACAACAGCATTGTATGGATGAGAAAGAATCTCTTCCACTTCTAGTCCTGTGTTCTTAGGGAAAATTAACTTCTGCTTGAGCTGTTTCATTGTGGACATAATAAAAAGCTGTAAGATTAAACAAAGCTGTGGACATGACTCCCTTCTTCACTGCACAGCAGTCAGAAAACTGAGGTCCATGAAAGTAATGAGATTTCCCTCATAATCCCAGTGAGCAACAATCTAAATTTGGAAGCCCACTCCGGATTTTCTAGATCAGTGTTCACACCCACTGTGCTGACACCCTCCCTGGTAGCTTAGATGTGAGCTGGGTGTTCACACCCACTGTGCTGATACCCTCCATGGTAGCTTAGATGTGAGCTGGGTGTTCACACCCACTGTGCTGACACCCTCCATGGTAGCTTAGATGTGACCTGGGTATTCACACCCACTGTGCTGACACCCTCCATGGTAGCTTAGATGTGACCTGGGTGTTCACACCCACTGTGCTGACACCCTCCATGGTAGTTTAGAAGTGAGCTGGGTGTTCACACTCACTGTGCTGACACCCTCCTTGGTAGTTTAGAAGTGAGCTGGGTGTTCACACTCACTGTGCTGACACCCTCCATGGTAGCTTAGATGTGAGCTGGGTATTCACACCCACTGTGCTGACACCCTCCATGGTAGCTTAGATGTGAGCTGGGTGTTCACACCCACTGTGCTGACACCCTCCATGGTAGTTTAGATGGGAGCTGGGTATTCACACTCACTGTGCTGACACCCTCCATGGTAGTTTAGATGGGAGCTGGGTGTTCACACCCACTGTGCTAATACCCTCCATGGTAGCTTAGATGTGAGCTGGGTGTTCACACCCACTGTGCTGATACCCTCCATGGTAGTTTAGATGTGAGCTGGGTGTTCACACCCACTGTGCTGATACCCTCCATGGTAGTTTAGATGTGAGCTGGGTGTTCACACCCACTGTGCTGATACCCTCCATGGTAGTTTAGATGTGAGCTGGGTGTTCACACTCACTGTGCTGACACCCTCCATGGTAGTTTAGATGTGAGCTGGGTGTTCACACTCACTGTGCTGACACCCTCCATGGTAGCTTAGATGTGAGCTGGGTGTTCACACTCACTGTGCTGACACCCTCCATGGTAGCTTAGATGTGAGCTGGGTGTTCACACCCACTGTGCTGACACCCTCCATGGTAGTTTAGAAGTGAGCTGGGTGTTCACACTCACTGTGCTGACACCCTCCATGGTAGCTTAGATGTGAGCTGGGTGTTCACACCTACTATAGTAGCTTAGATGTGAACTGGGTGTTCACACTCACTGTGCTGACACCATCCATGGTAGCTAAGATATGGGATGGGGGGCAGCCAGAACATCTCTGAGACTTAGACTACTTCTCTGAAGTTAGCACAGGTTAGAAGAAGGTTGTAACTGTCTCAGATATCCCTGAAATTTAAGTGAGAGTATATGTCATTGTGAAGTCAACATTAACAGACTATCTGGCTTAATAAATGAAAGCAACTACTAATTTCAAGAAAAAAAATGACTATAAAATTTAATGTTGTTCATCACTGAGTAACTCCTACTGTATCTCAGCTTAAACATAATTTCTCTCAAAAGCCTGTGGGAGCAGGGTAGAAAAATCCTCCTTTTCAAAGTATGTCTACAGAACTCAAAGTCTCTCTTATAGTATAGCCTCACACCATTTTTGTCCACTGCTAGCTGTGCTTACACACTGAAAACATGAGCAGCATAACTTCTGCTTGCTCACCACTGCAGCCAAGCCATCTACAAAGATATTCAACAGGCTTTGAATATTAACACTTGTTTAATTACTGCTCATCACAAGGTCACTTATGGTGATCCCACTAAATCAGCTGTTTCTGTCTTTGCCTTTCTATCAATGGACTCTTAACCGCCAGTTCAGAGATCAAAATACCAATGAGCAAGTCCTCACCCTCCCCTGAGCCTCTTCATTGTGTCAAACCAAGGGCTAACATTCCAAGAATGATGGATATTATCTATCACTCCTTCCCAAAAGCACTGCCATCACTGCCCTAATGACCATTCACAGAAGTATAATAATAATTTGTTTAGTTCTACACATGGAGATCTCAAGTGAATCATCTCTATTAATCCTTAAAACAGCCCTGTAACTGTTCTACAGCAAAGAAGCTGAAAGACAAGAAATTTTATACTTTGCTACAAAGTGGTAGAGCCAAAATTTCAACTCAGGTCTGCCAATTTCACAGGTCATTTCTTAATTATTGGGTCAAACTTCCTCCATTAGCAAAATAAAGTGCCTTAGTTAAAAGATTTGAGTGCAATGAAATGTCCCTACTACTTTGTCTCTCACAGACTGGAAATTCCATGTGGCCATTCATTTTGTCTAGAGAGTCACTGGGGATTTCACTATGTCAGAGTGAACTATAACATTCTGCGGGGTGTGGTGCACATGCTTTAAGTCCCAGAACTTAGGAGGCAGAGGCAGGCAGAGTTCAATGTCTGCCTGGTCTACATAGTGAATTCCCGGACAACTAGAGCTATATTCCAAGAAAGTGTCTCAAAAAAAACAAATAAAATAAGACATACTACCAGGAAACAAGGAATAATTTCCTGTGAAATTACAGTAAGTACTCACCCACAAAGGCTGCCATCTGGGCAGCAGTTCTTCCCACTGAGTTCACAACATCTGTCTCTGCGCCTGCCTCCAACATGACCCACGTGATGTCTTTATTGCCTAGAGTTTCAGGACACAGATCTGTTAACCCTAAGAAATGCATAGTCTTGTCTGCTCTCTCTCTCTCTCTCTCTCTCTCTCTCTCTCTCTCTCTCTCTCTCTCTCTCTCAGGTTCCCTCACTGACTTTTAGGTTTATATCATGGACATTTTGTTTTTTCCAAATATCAATCATAATCACAAAAATAAAGTACTACAAACCTACTTTGTCGAACTAATTTTCTGGAAAACTAATTTGGTAATACACATATGGTAAAGAATTGAATATAACCTTGAAGAACAAAATAGTATGTTTGCTTAATAGTAATACTTAGAATAAAATCAAAATACATATACATAATTATCAAAAACAAAGAAAAGCGAGAAACTAACAGGAGCCATCCTTCACCTCCCCCTCCTCTCCCATCTACAGACTCAGGAGGTGTAGATGTATATATGTGGTTTATATGGTACAAACACTGGGGATCTTTCTGCACATTTCTATGTAAATATCTATAGTTTATTTTCATTTTTCCAAATCACTATAAATATTGTGCTAACATCTCTAGTAAGTGAGCAGCTTTTTTGGTTAATTTTTGTACACATGAACCATGATTTTTTTTAAGGAAAATCTGAAAAGTGTGAATGAAGATGATGCTCTAAACACATATGGCAGGTTGCACCATCTAGCAAGGGTAGACTAATACATTCCACAAAACAGTGCCCACAGAAGTCCCAGGCACTGCGACTTTAACCACTGCCAATATAGTTAATGCAAAATGATCATTTGTGCTCCAGTTTTGACCTCTTTGATTAATGCTGAGAGTATTTTCTATATTGATCAGCTGCATCTGTTTCTCTTGCTCTCTGTCCACTTGTACTTTACAGTATTTGTCTTTCTCTAGCTGATTTGTAAGACCATCAAAGATACACAATAAATATTTTTCTTTATTTTTATTTGTAATTTAAGTCTATCTAGGAAACATCTCATTTACAGCAATGTTAAATTTTTATGTAATTAAACACTGATGTCCCCTTTGTTGATAGTTCTATTATTATTATTATTTATTTGTGTGTGTATGCCTTTATGTGCTTGGTGCACATTTAATTCCCTGGAAACAAAGTGAATGCAGTTGTGAGATAGCTGATGTGGGTACCCGGAACTGAACCCCAGTCCTCTGGAAGAGTGGTAGATGTTCTTTTTAGGGGGAGGGGAGGGGAGGAAGCTTCAAATACATTTTAATAAGGTGATACTGCCTTACTGCTCCATTGCTCAAAACAAAACAAAACCAACCAACAAACAAAAAACATTAAAGTATTTGAAATGTGAAGTTACAGGAATTAATCAAACATAGCCCACCAATAAAAAAAATGCACAGCATAACTACAGAAGATCAGTGGGCTAAACACCACTGCCAGACCTTCACACAGTAGCCTGTGCCCAAGACTGCACAGCCTGTCAAGAAAAGCTGTTAACAGCAGCCTCATAGACACAAGCAGCCATTTATTCTTGGGTAGTCTACACCCAAGAAAAGGAAGGAAGCCAGTCAGTACAAGATTATTTTTAAAGATAACTAAAACCTCTAATAGAAAATGTCTTCCTTTGGACATGAAGGAGTCATCTATAAAAATACAACAGATCCGTGTGTGTGTGTGTGTGTGTGTGTGTGTGTGTGTGTGTGTGTGTGTGTGTGTGTGTGTGTGTTGTAAGTTCTGTGGACATTTTCCTGAATTCTCACCTGGAAGTGGATGAAGGAGGTAGACTAGGCCATTGAAGGATGTTTAGGTTTTATGGTATATATGGCACTGTCTCTGAGATTGAGGAAAGAGAGGGGGGAGAGGGAATTAACAATCAAGATTAACAGAGCTCTGAGTCCATTTCACTGTGGTTCTCTATGCCTTTAACAATCAGTGTCCTCAGGAAGACTGATACACCACAGACTTTGATTCATTAGATACCACCCCTCCCTTGCCCTCTGCCTCTAAGCATACCCCCTGGAGTAGTAGAAGCAGGGAAGCTCTATCTATTGGTTTGAATCCCTAACACTTTTCCAGAGTAGAATTCTGGCTAGTCCACAAAGGGGTTTTATTATAGCTGTTTTTTGTCTAACTTTCTTGGGTGCCACTGTTATACCTCCCTAATAAGAACAGCTATGAAGTTCTTTCCACAGCCCATTGGTAGTGTGTTTTACATCTTTGGGCACACTTATAGTTGTGAATCGTCAAGAGAATTGATTTCTGATATATAGAAATAATACTAGAATATTCTTCTTTACTGACATAGGGAAGTAACAGTATTTTCAGTCCCAAAGACAATTAATTTTAGATTTCAGAACAAATTCAAACAGACAAAACTGCCCTACAGAATATATGCAAAGACTAATTCCCAGATGTTGTTTATTGTTAAATCAAGGCCAGGCTCTTTTGAGACTTACCCTCCCCACTTGCAATAGCTGGCTTTCTGTACATGGTCAGGACCACTCAAGGTTCAACCCGCTAATGTTATTGTTAAGTCCCGAACCTTGATGTTCTGCAAGCCAAGTATTTACACTGGCCGGTCTTTGTGACCTTACTAGCCTGAAAAAAACTGTATGATTTCATGTGTTATAAGAATGGGTTGGACCCTGAAAATGTACCATATAATTATCCAGAGTTTGGCTAAGGCAGCAAGGAGCAGTGGCAATGGAGAGAAAGGAATGAGTATGTGTGGTTGAGAGTGTGTAAGAAAAAGAAGCAATGTAGGGATGAAGCTATGCATAATGTGAGTATATGTGTGCTGAGTGAGAGATACAAAAGAAGTAGCCTAAAGAAAGGGTAAGAGATATGTGAGAAAATAAATGAATGAGAGAGTGAGCACAGAGTGAGTGAATGATGTTAAAAAAAAAAGCATATATGTATGAATGAATGTATGAGAGATAAAGCTACGTGAAAGAGTTGTTACTACATATAGGAGCTGTATGAGAGTGTGTAAGAACAATGTAGCATGTTATATAGTGAAAGAGCTGTGTATTTGAGATGAATAGCTATGGTGGTGTAGAGATTTATAACTGTGTAGATTCAAGGAAGATGAAACTGTGTAAAAGAAGAGAAATGTATGTAAAAGGAAGGTATGGAAATGGTGTAACTGTATAGAGAGGTACGGCTATATGTATGCAAAAGATATAGATGGATGTCTAGGATGCAGCAGTGTGGAGAGAGATATGCAGCTGAATGGAGACAGAGTTAGAGACCATCTTTAAGTAGTAAAAGAGAAAGTTACCATTAGAGGGCATGTATGTTTCCCTATTTTACAGTCAGTAAGATAGAGATCTATTCTTAATCATCCTCAGATAGAAAATTTTCTTATCCCTTTGATACTCTGAGACATTTCTTTAATTACCCTGGAGTGGACTGAGCTGGTCTCTCATGGTCCACGTTAGCTTACTCATCCTCCAAGGACCCAGGTGGTGCAAATCTGGGTGGCTACTTTTGTTCTGTGTGAAGTGGCTAGAGGTTTTTAGGACCATCTTCTCTGGAAGCCTCTCTTCATTCTGTCCTTTGGCTCCAGTCAAGGTCCTTGGAAATGTGGTGAGCAAGGAGCCTTGACTGTATCTGAAGTTCAAGAGCTGCTGACTTCTTGAGAACTCCCTGAGGGCCTTCCTCAGTCATCCACAGTGACCATCACCCTCCACCTGGCCAAACAGAAAAGGCTTCTTCTTCCAGCCGCTCATTGGACATGAACTGAGGAAGGTTGTGGACTGTGAGCACAGGCGCAGCCGCTCTCCACAGAGAGGCAAGTTGTCTAGGCCCACTTTGCTAATTTCTGCAAAGCCTTTGTCCTTACAAACTAAAACTTCACCTGCTTTCCTATAGTTCTCAGAAAGTTTCCTCATTAACTCCTCAGTGACATAAGGGGAAGATTGCCAACAAAGAGACAGCTACACAGAGTGACGGTCTCCTCTAGTCAGTAGTCAAGCCTTCATTCTGTGTGTGTGTGTGTGTGTGTGTGTGTATGTGTGTGTGTGTACACACATGCTGCTAGCTGCTGCTGATGCACCCTTGGAGTATGGTTCTCTTCTCCTGGTTAAGTTTTCTTGCTCTGCACTTTTGCACCCTCTGCCCATTTCTCCAGCCCCAGATATTCATATAATTTATGGATTCTTTATTGTATACACTACTTACAAATGCTTTGTGCCCTGTATGTGTGTGTGTGTGTGTGTGTGTGCACACTCACGCCTTTAAAATCAGAGCTTATTATATTACATCTCTATTTTCTTAAAGACCTACAATCATCTGGACATGCTGTCACACACCTTTAACCTCAGCTCTCAGGAGGTGCACAGAGGTGGATCTCTAAGCACCTGGCAAACCAAGTCTATAGAGTGAGAGCCTGTCTCAAAATAAAAACAGAGAGAGAGAGGACAATCAATCACTTAATATTTTAGGTGACACTTTTCAATGTTTTATTCAGGAAATGGGCATGTAGGCATGTAAGCGGTTTCCACACGGATGATCAGCTAGGCAAGTGGACAAGCATTGTAACAGCAACTGCTTGATAAAAGACCAAAGAAATGTTTAGCTTCATTAAAATGTAAAGGTTTAAACTCAAAGGAGCAAATCTGAACGAAGAGGTTCATAGAGAACCAGTTGACTTTGAGTCACTAAACAAACAGGTCATTGGGTCAGCAAGATGGTCCCATGGGTAAGAGTGCTTCCTGCCAAGGCTTCGGACTGATGTGTAATCCTCACATCACATGGTGGAACTAACTCCTCCAAGTTGTTCTCTGACCTACAGACCTGTGCTGTGGTCAATCCCTCAACTAGAGCAAATGATTTTTTTTTTTTTTTTTTTAGAAAAAGAAAGAATAGAAACAAAACATCACTGTAACTTGCTTCAGACATTATAGCTTTTTATTTTATTTTATTTTGGTTTTTCCAGACAAGGTTTTTCCATATAGCCCTAGCTGTCCTATAACTTGCTTTGTAGACCAGGCTGGCTTCGAACTCAGAGATCCATCTGCCTCTGCCTTCAGAGAGGTAGGATTAAAGGTGTGCGTTACAACTTTTCAAGGTCAGTTCTCGCCATTCTTTTCTATTAAGCTTCTAAAGATTACTAAAGTAAAACATACAATAAATTAAAAACACTTGTCCATTTAAATGATATAGGTGATCAATACAAACAGAGTAAATACTAAAACATTACCAGAAAGGGCAGCAAACATGAGGGCTGTGTATCCATGTTCATGCTGATGACAATTGACATCAGCTCCGTGACGCAGAAGTAACTTGCACATATCAAGTTTTCCTTTATATGCTGCATGCATTAAAGGAGTCATTCCATTCTTTAAACAAAAAGAAACATATTAATTATGTAAATTTTCATAACTTATAAACACAAATTAATAAAATAATCTTTAAAACCTATAAAATATATTCATTTCCTCTTTTAGATCTTACCTCAACTTCTGAGGGGAAAACACATATTTTTAACAGATTGTCAATGAGAAAAGACATGTTCATTTCACAGACTATCAGACAAGTAGAGCAAAGATCAGATCCCAGACTGCCTAAGGTCCTCATCTCCCTCACTCTTAGTTCTCAAGACAACGAACAAGCTGTTAAACGTAGGGCCTTAACCTAGAGCAGATTCAAGGCCTGCCAGAGCCTGGGTAACTCTTTGAGATCCCATCTCAAAATAAAAAGTTTAAAAAGGGTTTAGAATGTAGCTTAATGGTAGAGCACTTGCCTAACATGTGCCAGACCCTAGGTTCACCTTTAGTACAAAAGAAACCAAAACCAAACACAAAAAAATTCTGACATAAATAGAACATTTATCAAAAAGGAAAGCTAAATAGATTCTGCCCTATTTATAATAAATAACTCTAAAGTTGTTCAATAAGTGGATTTGGAGAGAGTGAGATGCCTTAGTGAGTAAAAGTGCTTGCCACCAAGCTTGGCTACCAGTTTGGGCAGCAGTGCCCACTGATAGGAAAGAACCAACTTCACAAAGCTGTTCTTTGAGCACATGTACCCCCGCAACACACATACATAATATAAACAAATAAAGATGAAGATCTCTTTAAAATTTTAGAGGGGATAGAGATGGCTCTGAGGTTAATATTGCTTGCTGTCTTCCAGAGGGCCTAAGTACAGCTCCTATTGCTCACATCAGATGGTCCCAAACTACTTGTGACTTTAGATTGAGAAGTTCAGATACTTTCTTCTGGCCTCCTCCCAACCCTCCAACACACAAACACAAAAATAAACTTTAAGAAATTCATCTATGTGTAATGAATTGGGGATTCTCTCACTACTGCGAATGAGAAAAAGCAGGCACAAGATATATTTACTGCTGTGACATATCTTAAAACAAAGATTCTCAAATCACATACATTTTTTTAATTACACTATGATTTGATTACCTATGATTGCAAACATTGAGAAGTAACTAGACTGAATTGTTTGGTCTCCATCTGTCTGTGTTTACCTAATGAACTATCACATAATGTAATAATATTAGAGCACACACACACACACACTCACACGGATCTGTTGTATCTTATATATGAACCCTTCATGTCCTAAGGAAGACATTTTTATTACAGGTTTTAATATATCTTTAAAAAATCTTGTGCTGACTGGCTTCCTTCCTTTTCTTGGGTGTAGACTACCCAAGAATGAATGGCCGTTTGTGTCTACAGGCTGCTGTTGACAGCTTTTCTTGACAGGCTGTGCAGTCTTGGGCACAGGCTGCTGTGTGAAGAAGGTCTGGCAGTGGTGTTTAGCCCACTGATCTTCTGTAGTTATGCTGTGTATTTCTTATTGGTGGGCTATGTTTGATTAGTTCCTGATACCTTCAAGTTGCAATTTATAATGAATAAAATATGTAATTCTACAGCTTTTTAGTAACATTGCTCCAAAAGTATAACTTAAAACAAATTTAAAGATTAAACAAAGTTTCAAGATTTAGTGAAAATATATGAGGTAGATAAGTTCATTTATTTTATCAAAAAGAATTTTCTTCCCTAGCACCAGGTTTCTCCCTCACTCTGTCTCCCTCCATCAAGATCTTGCTGTCCAACTCCGCCCCTGTTCCAGCTCGACCATTCCATTTCCTTATGTTCTCATCCCCTTATGTTCTGATCCCCCATCTCCTCCCCTTTATTGCCCCCCACCTAGTTTACTCAGGAGATCACAACTATTTTGCCTTCCCAGTGTGATCCATGTGTCCTTCTTAGGTTGTCCTTGTTAGCTAGCTTCTCCAGAGTTGTGGATTGTAGTCTGGCTATCCTTTGCTTTATATCTACTATCCACTTATGAGTGAGCACATACCATGTTTGTCTTGCCTCACTCAGAATGCTATTTTCTATATCTATTCATTTGCCTGCAAAGTTCAACTTCCCAGGACTCCACAAGGATGACTCCAGCTTAGACTACTAGCAACAATGGAGAGGATGCCTGAGCTGGCCTTCCCGGGTAAACAGATTGGCGAATACCCTAACTGTCAACATAGAGCCTTCATCGAGTAAATGATGGAAGCAGATGCAGAGATCCACAGCCAAGAGATCCAGGAGTCCAGTCAAAGACAGGGAAAGGAGATTATTTGAGCAAGGGGGTGTGTGTCAAGATCATGACAAAATCTACAGAGACATCTAATCAAACTAGTAGGAACTCACAAACTTTAAGCTGTGGAGCTGCATGGGACAGGACTAGGGCCTCTGCATAGAGAGTCAGTTGTGTAGCTTGGTCTGTTTGAGGAATACCTGGCAATGGTGTCAGGATCTATCCCTGGTGCATGAGCTGGCTTCTAAGAGCCCATTACCTATGGAGGGACACCATGTACAGCCTTGATGCAGGGGGGAGGGGTCTGGACCTGCCTCAATTGAAGGTGCCAGGCTTTGCTGACTGCTCATGGGAGGCCTTACCTTTTTGGAGGAGGTGATGGGGGATTGTGTGATGGGGGGGGGGATGGTTGAGGAGAGCAGAGAGGAAATGAGAGGGGGATCTGTGGTTGGCACGTAAAATGAATTTTAAAAATCCTTAAATTAAAAAACAAGGAACTTTAATATTTTGATGTAATGATAAGTTTTTTTCCCCAACTAGGCATACTGATATGTGCCCTGAATCCAGCAGAGGCAAAGGCAGAAAAGTCTCTATATAAGTTCCAGGCCAGCCAGGGCTATGTAGTAAGACCCTGTTTCAAAAAAGTAAAGAGGAAGAAATATTTCTTTTTGTTAATGAAACTGTGATATGATTTTAACAGGTATGTGGTTTCAATTTAGGAATGAGGTGGGCACTAGCACAGTTCATGGTCATAAATATTCTTGTCCTAAGTAAACAGTTCATTTGTTGTTTTGAACATTCAGTTGTGAGATGTCTTTAAGTAAACTATTATCTCCTTGGGTAATTTTGGCTTTTTATCACTTGCAGGACGTTCTTATCTTGCATTTAACAAGAAAGGTTCTGAGGGGATCCTTTCCCTTCTGTGTTCCCTTAATTTTTCCTCTTTTTACTTGGCCTTAAAACCATCATCTTAGAGGGATGGTGACAATAGAACTGGAGGCTGGGTCCTCTCAGGCAATGGTATAAGAGGTCACTCAATGGGAGTGATCACTGCTTCTTGGGATTACAGACAGGAAAAGAGGAATACTATACAATACTAAGACTCCCTTAAGTGTGTGTTTATTCAGAAATGGAATAACATGCTGGGAATGAATGGATTGTTAGGGCAACTAGTACTTTAATGAAAAGAAATGAACTGCACGATCATTATCATCTAAATGAGGCAAAATGGATGGAGAACATGGGTGTGAGCCCCAATGAATGATGGCATCTACACATTAAGGGGACAGCACGTAGGCTGCAGGAGGAGAGGACATGGCATTCAAAAAAGCCAGCACACAAAAGCAGGCTGGTGCTTTGGTGTAGCTCAGTGGCATAGTGAATAGTTGTCCTGGGTGTGATCTCTAGCACTAAAACATGTACATATGCACACACTTGTGTGTGGATGTCAGTATAGGCCATGAAAGTAGACGAGAAGTCATGAGTGAGGGAAGGTCCACACACGGGAACCACGGAGGAAGAGTGAGTACAAAAGCATGGAGCGGGAAAGTGGAAAAACAAATACAGGGAGAGGAAGCAGGGGAGGGGGAGGCTGGGGTGAGGGGAGAGGAAGCAGGG
>PVIH01028782.1:0-14654 GCA_004025045.1 Sigmodon hispidus | reverse complement strand
TATGCTGGAGAGGATGCGGAGCAAGGGGAACACTCCTCCATTGTTGGTGGGATTGTAAGCTTGTTCAGCCACTTTGGAATACAATATGGAGGTTTCTCAGAAAATTGAGAATCAATCTCCCCAAGGACCCAGCAATACCACTTCTGGGTGTATACCCTAAAGAGGCACATTCACACTCCAAAGGTATTAGCTCAACTGTTCATAGCAGCATTATTTGTAATAGCAAGAACCTGAAATCAACCTAGATGTCCCTCAACTGAAGAATGGATTAACAAACTGTGGTACATCTACACAATGGAATACTACTCAGCAGTAAGAAAAAATGATATCCTAAAATTCGCAGGGAAATGGATGGATTTGGAGAATATCCTCCTGAGCGAAGTATCACAAACTCAGAGAGATAAGCAGGGGATGTACTCACTCACTAGTGGTCTCTAAACAAAAAAACAAGAAAAAAAGGCAAACATGCCCAAGCGGCAAACCACAACCACCGAACAGCTTGGTATCAGAAATACCCTAGACTGACCCTTCAAATCCCAGTCCATCTATAGGAACACCTGACTCAGTCTTGAGGGAGGGGGGACAGAACTGGATTTGGCCAGGAGTGGAGACTGATCCAAGCATTATTGGGCCAGTGGGACCATAGGACTCTCTGCTCCCTGCCCAGGGAGGGGATGAGGAGTTGCAGAGAAGAAAAATGACCAGATGTGGTGGTAGGGGAAAAGACCTTGAATAAGGATATACAGGGATGGAAAAAAAAATTCAGAGGGAAAGCTGAACACAAAGAAAATATATGTGTGGCAATCTTATTTGTGTTTCCACCCTTGATAAGCCATGCTTATGATTCTTATCCTCTGTATAGTTATTGTTAACTCTTCTGCATTTTAAATTCTTTATACTGTTTTTTTTTGATAAATACAAAATAAAGAAGGAAAAAAATGAAAAAAAAAATGAAGAAAAAAAAGAATTTAAATTGAGGATTTTATTAAAGATGTTGTAGCATCAAAATTAAAATTTTAACTATAAACACAGCCACAAAGGCAAAAAAATCTGAAATTGAGACTGAAAACTTTTTGAAGATGGAAGTCACTCTTGCTTCATGCTTGCCTTTCCACTCTAACCCCTGGCACTGACTAAACTTCCAGGAAGTTATTTGTTTGGTGGAATTAAATGTTAGAAAAACAGTGAAGTGTTCGGGCAGAGAAAAATATTTATTTACTGTGTTTTGACCTCAGAGTTCCTTGGAATTTC
Source organism: Sigmodon hispidus (assembly GCA_004025045.1). NCBI lineage: Eukaryota > Metazoa > Chordata > Mammalia > Rodentia > Cricetidae > Sigmodon > Sigmodon hispidus. Next base: position 13,403 of record PVIH01028782.1, on the reverse strand, counting down.
CCTCTGTAGATCCTACAAGGTGATTTGGCATGATTAATAGTCATTTTTGTCTGTTTCAAGTGGAATTGTTCCAGACTTGTAAACCCTGATGAACTATAATGAGAAACTTGCCTTTTAGTATTATAACTGGAGAATTGATGATGGGGACTGTAAAGTGGTCCCTGGCTCATGGAGCAATATGGCAAAATATGCACAGAAAAAGAAAAAAAAAGATTCAAGGAAAAGTTATAAATCTGTATCTTTGCCTTTATATCAAAATAATTTTACCTATATTTATAAATACAATATATTTTAAAAATTTATTTATTTGTTTTATGTATGAGTGCTCTATCTGCATGTATGCCTTTATGCCAAAAGATGACATCAGATTCCACTATATATGGTCGTGAGCCACTAAGGTTGTTGGAAAGTGAATGGAATGTTTTGGATGAGCAACCAGTACACTTAACTGCTCAGCCCTCTCTCCAGCCTCCTAAATACAATATTAATTTTATTTTTCTTTTATTTGATTTTTTGAGGCAAAGTTTTTCTGTGTAACAGTCCTTGCTGTCCTGGAACTTGCTCTATACATCAGGTTGACCTTGAACTCACAGAAATCCTCCAACCTCTGCCTCACAAGTTCTGGGTTTAAAGACATGTACCACCATTGCCTGGCTAATATTATTTTTTAAATATGATAAAAAATTTAGTCTAGATCAAGATTTGCAAAGAAGCAAATGTCATATGTCATATGAATACCATTGCAGAAAACCACAACTGGTCAAAATACTAAGAACCATTGATGGTGGAACTCCTAGATGTCTAACTTCATCTGATATCTACAACAAAACCCCTACACATAAGACTCAATGAACCTCATGGAAGAGGGAGAAGGAACATTGTAAGAGCTAGAGGACCAGGATGTCTGCTACAAGATAGTGTCTTCTACATATGATAGGATGGTTGCATGTATAAATTTCATATATATGGTTGTCCTTAAAAGACATGGAAAATGATAACACTGTTGAAATGCCAACATGCATGGAGTAATCTAACAAGGCCCCACTCTTAGGTAAGGAGATAAGGGCAAATAATGATTGTTTGGAGAGGAAGAATTAGTATTCTCTAGAAGTGTACCTATTTATTGGTTACCTAATACCAAGTGGTCAGCTCTAAAAAACATGTACATAGAAGCAACTCTAAATTCTCAGCAAGTTGTATGTATATAATTGTATTTATATTTACAAGCAACAATAATACTTAAGAAAAAAGTACTTATTTCACAGAAGAAAATTAACCATATATTTCTAAGTAAAGCCACTGTATAGCATGATGTGCATGGCTGAGCATTAAGAATTAATGTAATCACTTAGCCCATGTAATGTTGTCCTTGTGGACCTGAGGAAAAAAAGACATATCCTGATACACAGAATTTCCTAGATATAGATCTTTTATGCTTAGGGCTAAAGACTAGTATCTATTTATCAGCCTATAACATTACTTGATATAACATTTTGATGAAAGATTCACTCAGCATGTACCTCCATTAAGCAGCAATTGCTTTCCTTTGTTTTCAAGTATATAATGTAATTCAACTTGTATAATGCATTTATTCAGAATAGACCTCAGTGTACAGAGTCTTACAACTCATACATTTCTGCTGTCCTCATTATCAGAAGAGAGAAAATTAAAAGGATCAATTTAGATAGATATAAGCAAAAAACCATTTCAAAATGAGAATGGTTTGCTTTTTATATAAAGTTTGATATTGATTTTCCAAAAAAACAATAAAGAAAAAATTATCTATATATTTCCATCATTTAATTTGAAATTATATTTTTCCAGAGTTAAAAAAATATTAAATGCTGATTTTGTATTTTGTGACATGTCTTTTAACAATTTGTTTTTACTCAAAATGTCACAAATGCATTCTTTTTCTGGGATTCATGAGTTTACAAGGGTATGCCATATATTCCCAATCTTTGCACTGTGGCTGACCAGTGTTTTTCTTGGGCTGACTACTTTTTACTTTGTCTTTATGTTTAACATCTCTTCATTTGTATTTGTATTTGAATCAAAGAATAGAATTTTAAGTATTCTATTCTGTTGCTTTCTTATTTGTTATTGTCTATTAACTAATGCTGCTAAGGAGCTTAATTACATGAATACAAATTTCAGGTTTCTTTTTACAAAAATAGAACATCATATCTATTTAAATTTGTATATGCTGATAATAATATCAATAATTAACTGTTTAAAAGATGATTTCCCAGTAGATATTTATTAATAAGAATGAATTTTATAGTAAGACTCCAACACATAACTCATGGAGTTATGTTACTAGTTTTTCTAATATTCTAACAGTGGATTATTTTGTACTTCTAAATTAGGCTTAGAAGTAAACATATTTCAAAGGGTAAAGTTACTTAGAAAATATATTAATAAATAAAAGATGTAATTTTGTGTTTCACATATACTTAATAGTGTAAATTAAGAATACTAATTAATATTTTCCAAAGCATATTTGAATTTCTGAAAAAAATATGCATTCAATCATTATCTTTTTCAGGTTGAATCTAAAGAGTTAGTGACTTTACAACTTTAAGATCTTTTTAAAATTTATTTATATATTTATTATTTGGTGATTTTGTATCATGCACACAATCAAGCTCAGTTATTAGACCTCTCAGATTCACACCCACACTTATGATTTCCCTATTTATAAAAGCTGCCCTTTCATGGTGCTCATTTATTTACTGGAGCATAATTAAACTCCCTGTGGCCAGATCCTTAAAAAAACAAGTCTTTCCTCACCTACACCGCTGCCAGATCCATCACTGCAGAAGTGAGGCACTGTATTATTTAGCTATGTTCTAGCCTTGAATTCTTGTGTACAATGACCCCACCCCTCTTTAAGTCCACTAATGAGTGAGAACACTCCCTGCTTCTCTGAGTTTGTAATACCTTTCTCAAGAAATATTCTCCATATTCATCCATTTGCCTGCAAATTATAGGATATCATTTTTTCTTACTACTGAGTAGTGCTCCATTGTGTAGATGTACCACAGTTGTTAATTCATTCTTCAGTTGAGGGGCATCTAGGTTGTTTCCAGGTTCTTGCTATTATGAATTATGCTGCTATAAACATAGTTGAGCTAATGCTCTTGGGGTGTGAATGTGCATCTTTAGGCTATATGCCTAAAAGTAGTATTGCTGGATTCTGGGGCAGACTGATTCCAAGTTTTCTGAGAAAGAGCTATGCTGCATTCCAGAGTGGCTGAACAAGCTGACATGCCCACCAACAGTGGAGTAGTCTTCCCCTTGCTCTGCATCCTCTCCAGCATGGGTTGCTATCTGTGTTTTTAATCTTAGTCAATATGACATGTGTAAGGTGGTATCTCAATGTTATTTTGATTTGCATTTCTCTGAAGGCTAATGATCATTTTCATGTGCCTTTCAGCAATTTGTAATTCTGCTGAGAATTCCCTTTTTAGTTCTGAGCCTCATTTTTAATTGGGTTATTAGGGGTTTGAGGCTCTAGTATCCTGAGTTCTCTATATATTTTAGAGATCAGTCCTCTGTCACTTGTAGCGTTGGTAAAAAATCTTTTCCCATTCTGTAGGCTATTGTTTTGTCTTATTGACTGGGTCCTTGACCTTACAAAAGTTTCTCAGTTTCAGGAGATGCCACTAATTAATTGATTGTTCTTAATGTCTGTGCTAGTGGTATTAAATTTAGGAAGAGGTTACCTGTGCCAATGCATTGAAGGGAATTTTCTACTTTCTTTTCTATTAGGTTCAGAGTGGCTGGGTTTATGTTGAGGCCTTTGATCCGCTAGGATTTAAGTTTTGTATAAAAGTGATATGTTTAGATATATTTACATTTTTCTAAACACTACCATCCAGTTATACCAACACCATTTGTTGAAGGTACAATCTTTCTTCCATTGTATATTTTTGGCCTCTTTGTAAAAACTCAAATGTTATAGGGGTATGGGTCAATGTCAGGATCTTCAGTTTGATTCCATTGATCCACATGTCTATTTTTTATGCCAATACAAAGCTGTTTTTATTACTGTAGCTCTATAATATAACTTGAAGTCAGGGACAGTGATGCCTCCTGATGTTCTTTTGTTGAGCAAAATTGTTTTGACAATCCTGGCTTTCCTGTTATTACAAATGAAATTGAATATTGTTCTTTCAAGGTCTGTAAAAAATTGTGTTGGGATTTTGATGGGAATTGCATTGAATTTGTATATTGCTTTTGGTAAGATTGCCATTTTTCATTTTGTTGATTCTACCTATATAGGAGCATGGGAGGTTTTTCCTTTTTCTTATATCCTCTTCAATTTCTTTCTTCAGAGATTTAAATTTTTTGTCAAACAGATCTGATACTTCTTTGGTTAAAGTTACACCAAGGTATTATTATTGGTAGCTATTATAAAAGGTGATGTTATCCTTATTTCTTTTTCAGCCCTTTTATCTTTAGTGTATAGGATGGCTACTGATTTCTTTGAGTTAATCTTGCATCATGCTACATTCTTGAAGGTGTTTATCTGCTGTAGAAGTTCCCTGGTAGAATTTTGTGGGTCACTTATGTGTACAATCATATCATCTGCAAATAGAGATAGTTTGACTTCTTCTTTTCCAATTTGTATTCTTTTAATCTCCTTTTGTTCTCTTATTGCTTTAGATAAAACTTACAGAACTAATTTGAGTAGATAAGGGGAGAGGGAACATCCTTGTCTAGTTCCTGATTTTAATGAAATTGCTTTGAGTTTTTCTCCATTTAGTTTGATGTTGGCCTTTGACTTTTTGTAAGTCATCTTTATTATATTTAGGTATTTTCTTTGTATTCCTGATTTCTCCAGGACTTTTACCATAAAAGAGTGTTGAATATTCTCAAAGGCTTTTTCAGCATCTAAGGAGATGATCATGTGGTTTGTTTCCTTCAGTTTGTTTATGTGATGGATGACAATTATGGTTTCTCATATGTTGAACCATCCCTGAATTTCTGGTCTGAAGCCTACTTGATCATGGTGAATAACATTTTTTATATGTTGTTGGATTTGCCAACAAAACTGCCAGAATTTTGTTGAGAATTTTTTGCATCAATATTCATGAAGAAAATTGCTCTGTAACTCTTTCTTTCTTGCATCTTTGAGTGGCAAGAGTATCAGGGTTATTGTGGTCTCCTAAAAAGAGTTTGTCAATATTCCTTTGGTTTCTATTGTATGCAATGGTTTGAGGTATTAGCTCTTCTTTGAATGTCTAGTAGAACTCTGAACTGAAATCATCTGGGCTTTTTGTATTTGGGAGACTTTTAATGATAGCTTCAATTTCCTTTGGTGTTATAGGACTGTTTAGGTCTTTAATCTGATCTTGATTTAGCTACCCATCTAGGAAGCTCTCCATTTCTCCTAGGTTTTCCATTTTTGTGGAGTATAGATTTTTAAAGTATGACCTGATAATTCTCTGGATTTCCTGGTGGTCTGTTGTTATGCCCCCTTTTCATATCTGATTTTGTTGCTCTGGATACTCTCTGCTTTTTGATTAGTTTGGATAAGGTTTTATTTATCTTGTTGACTTTCTCAAAGAAGCAACTTTTTGATTCATTGATTTTTGTGTTCTTGTTTTTTTTTCAATTGTATTGATATCAGCTCTAAGTCTGATTATTTCCTGCCATCTATTCTTTCTAGGTGAATTTGCTTCTAATATTTAAGGCTTTCAGCTGTGCTGATAGCTCTGCTCTGTGTGATCTCTCTAGTCTTTTCATGTAAGCATCTAGTGTTATGAATTTTCCTCTTAAGACTGCTTTCATTGTATCCCACAAGTTTGCTTATGTCATGGATTCATGTTCATTAAATTTTAGGAAGTCTTTGATTTCTTTCTTAATTTCTTCCTTAATGGAGAAATGGTTCAGTTCAGTCATGTTTAGTTTCCTTATGTTGGTAGGCTTTCTGTGATTCTCGATGTTGTTGAACTCTAACTTTAGACCATGGTGATCCAACATGTTGTAAGGAGTTATGCCCATTATTTGTACTTGTTGATATACTTTATGGCCTAGTATGTGGTCAATTTTAGAGAAAGTTCCATTGGATGCTAAGAAATACGTATATTACCTTTTGTTCGGGTAGAGGGTTCCTCAAAATGTACAATTTCCATTTGGGTCATAACTTCTGCTAGATCCCTTAATTTTCTGTTTGAAAACATCTTTACCTTATTCTTTAAATAACATGCTTATTTTTGATGTAACATTTATGAACATATTTAGTACATATATAGATATATTTTGACTATTTGTATGTTTTCTTTATAATTATGTTTTTGTGTATGAATGTGAGGGTCAAGGCAGAAATACAGAGATCATAGGACAACTTTCCGATGTGTATTTCCTCTGTTGACCTTTCTGTAGCTTACTGTGACTGAGCTTAGATCACCTACTTGCCAATCCCTTCGTACACATACACACACACATATGTACATGGCTTCAGATATATGTATATATGTATGTATTCTTGTTCAATATATGATTGTATTCATGTTCAGTATTCAATAAATTTTTATCTGAAATTAAAAAAAATACATTTCAAACTTAGAACATAAACCTCAACAAGCCACAATTTTTAAAAGCCAAATAATGTAATAGATTAGGAAAATACATTTTTGTTAAATAGTTATGCCCATATTATACAGCCTCCAACATTTTTAACTAGACACTCTTTGGTAAATTTTGTAAAGCCTTTTACATAAATTTAGCAGCTAAAAATATGTTCAATTTTTCTTTTGATTGATACAACCAAATTTGGATGTGTCTGTGTGCCCTATTTTTGGAGACATATTGAAAGAAACCAAGATACAGGAATCTCAGTCAATACTGTTGTACAACTCTCATCAGTAAAGAAAAATATAATACCCATATCAAGAGATGCTACTTTACCTATTGCCTGTGACTGCTGCTCTCCAGGATTGTGATTTCCAAGTGTTAAAATTAGATCTGACCACTTACTGCCCATACACTCCTCCTGCTGAGAACAGAGGGACCTGTTTCTGTCAGGAGTAGTCTCTTGGCTATAGTTACAATAGTGTTGTTCTAGTAGTCAAACTGCTAAGTCCAAGTGTAGGAATCAGCCCTGAGAAAGCTATAACTGACCCAGAACCCATGCCTCAGGATACTTGGAGGTGATCACAAAGAGAAGAGTTCCTCTCTGCTTTTGTAAGATCTTATTTCTAGACCCAGGGTTTCTTCTGAGGCAAATAAAAAAGGTACAACCTGCCTGTTCCAGGCATCACCTTTGATGTTGGGCCTTCTAGGTGATTGAGGTGCTGTTTTAAATCTACTGTAGGAAATCCTAACTTCTAGGACATGCTAATTTCACAATGTGCTTCCTTAAGTATATCACTTTCAGCTTTTTGCCCTCTTGCTTTGTCAGCAATCTTTTCTATATGTCTCTTTTAGAGAATTTTGCCCCAGGAGGTGACACATGGGTGCAGTTTTCTTTGAAAAGTTTCAAGTTGCTCTCTTTTTGAGGGAAAAGAGACAATCTCTGCAAAAAGTACACAGCAGAGAAGAGCTATCCCATGGATGTTCTCAACATGAACACTGCAGACCTTTGAAGACATAGATAAGGCCCTTTGCTCCAAGACTCTGTAAAGCACATACCTTTTATATGTCCATGAAGTGCTTCTCACATGACAGAGTTGGTGAAGAGGAGACTCTTTCTTGTGCCCTGAGTGAACAGAACGTGACATGAGCTGCATAGTCTTGCAATCTACAAAACAAGAAAATTCCTTTTGCCAGAATCCTCACTCACTCTGTATTAGTATTTTGGAACCTCTATCTAGGTTTCAGGTATATTTTACAAATTCTAGTTTCTTTATTTAATACTATGATAACATCCTCTACAGTTTAATGCTGTATTACTGAAATGTGCCTATCCATTTTTGTTTCTCATTGGTTAAGAATCTATCAAGTGTTACTGGTAACTGGAATGCCCTGCTAAGTCTATGGTAGGATAACCACCTTCTCCAAGCACCTAGGAAACATTCTTTGTCCCCTTACTTGGTTAGCTATTTTTGTTGACATCATTGCTCAAGGCTGTAAATTATCCATTCATTGTCAGAATTCCATATTGGATGTCATTCCTCCCCATCAGGTTTATGAAGTTTATATGTCAGACAACTTTGAATCATAGAGTTTTGATTGAAAGTATAGAAGGTGAAATGTTTTTATGGACTGATGGCATAGTGGTATTGGTGTCAGAGATACTGATGGTATGGTGGCGTTACAGAAACTGATAGTGGTGTAAGTGATAGGAATGGATATGGTAGTAGAGATGGTGGTGAGTGAGACTTCAGGATACATGCAGCAAATCTTGTAGGTGCTGCCTGTGCTGCCAGAAATGCACTAAAGATGAACTCACTCTAAACATAGGCAGGTATGGTAGTAGTTTGTATGGAACTACTATGGAAAAGCATGAGCAGACAGCAAAAAATGGGAAAATTTTGCACCCCAACACCCAGGCTTAGGATCTAAAATAGTTCTTGTTAACAAAAAATAATGGAGATCATTTACAGAGAGATTTGTGAAGCTTTAGTTTATATTTTAATTATGTATATGTGAATAGAAGTGGCACAAATTAAAGACTAAAACTAACCCAAGGTCATCAGCCTCTGAACTTGAAACATTATCTCTCCACAGGACCAAGATTCTAATCAGTCCATCAGTGTCTGCAGACACCGACTCCTTCTAGGTTTCAGGAATTTTACTTACAGCATTCATTTAAAAATAACATTAATAGAAAATCTAGGTAGGTTTTAAGGGGTTAGAAGTGAAACACTAAGGAACAGTAAATGTAAAAAAGATAAGAAATTACATATGTATATATATATATATATATATATATATATATAATGTATTCTGAAAGTCCTATATGCTACAGGGTGAGAATGGACAGACAGACCTATTAACACCCAATGTTAAACATTTAAGAATAGCCATTCAGAGAACATTTGAAGAATGTAGCTTTCAAACAAATTAGAGCCACATAAGAAGAAAGAAAACTTTTCAACAATATGTAAAGCAGGAAATATGAGGGAAAATAAGTAAAAAGCATTCTCTTTACTCCTTGAACTATGAACTATGCAACATGTGAAGGTGATGGAAGAAATCAGTGGAGGCTAACTGAGGGGGCTGCAGCTTCCATGGCTAGGTTGGGGCATCTCCTTTAGTAACAGAAGGCTTATAGAGGCAGCCTTATAAGTTGATCTAGGACCCTCACAGACAAAGATAGGAAAGGGAAATGGCCTGGCTGACCATGCACAACTTATCTTCTTTGTCTGGCCTCTTGTCCTTGTTTCCTAGCTAGTTCCTTGTATTCCTGTTGCTAGGCAACTTCTGTGTCTAGAATGTTGCAGTGCCTACAGTCAGCTTAGATATATGAAATCACCAATCAGGTGTGACTCAAGGATGAGTCACATATTTACATTTTTTTAGAGGCAGGAAGCTACAACATCTATTCATAGTCTGTTCCCTTGTAATAGTTGTTTTGAGTGCTTCTTGGTGATTTTCATGATCCCTGAACTATCAAAAATCAATGTGTGCCCTCCCAATTACCTGTGGTGAGAAAAAGCAAGTGATAACAAGGTCTACAGGGCTTGAAGAGAAACCAGACTCTTTTCTGTTCACGTTTTAATGTGGATATAGAATTTTAAATTCTCTCTTAAAACACATTAATTTCATATCATAGATGTGACAGCACCTCTTGTTTTAGGAAGTCATTTGAGAACCGTTCTGTCAAAGCAAGAGAGCTCACATGATGGCAATCCTTCTGCTTTCTGCTTGGGGCCATTTCATCCTGTTGTTTATTTCCTTTGAAAAGAGGAAGCAGGCTAAGTCTTTCTCCACTAGATGCTCTTAAGTATCCAAATATTCTTACTGGGTTGGAGTAAAAAGAAAGGAAACCCACAGATCTTTAGTAGTATGGGCTGCTATACCTGGGAGAGTCTTGAGCCAGATTTAAAGATACAATCTGTACAAACTCAGTAGTGTCTCAAAATGCAGAACTATCTGAGGGAAGAAGACTGGAGGTTTGTGGTATTTGATGTTCTTGGCACTTACATGAGGCTTCTCTGCAGATGTCAGCTCTGCCTCTCACTTTCATTAATTACACAACTGCCTTTGTCCACCTTTTCACCAGATGACAGAGCTCAGTTACTTTCTTTGTGTTGCTCATAAGCTTTCTTTGTCCTGGGCCTTAAATGCTTTCCTTCAAGTCTCTTATGTTTCTGTGTTAAGCACTTCAAAATATAGTTAATTACCTTCTGTAATTCCACAATTTTAAAACACCGCAACAAAGCATGTCCAAGCTGCAAACTACAACCACTGAACAGCTTGGAATCTGATACATCTTAGACTGGCACCTTGGATCCCACTTCCCCTAGAGTAACACCTGACTCAGTCTTGATGTTGGGATGAGGAACCTGGATCTGCCAGGGTGGATGCTGAATTAAGCCATATTGGGACATTGGAACATTGGGACCTTGGGACCACCTGCTCTTGCTGGTGATGAATGGGGAGATGTGGAGAAGAGAGTGTGACTGGAGGGGGTAAGAAGGAGATGGGACCTTGAACAAGGACGTACATGGATAGAAAATGTGACTTTATTCATAATAATAAAAAAGAAAAAAGTTTATATTCCAGCTTAGTACTGTTGGAAGGTGACAGTACCTTTAAGATTTGAGCCCAGTATGAGTCTTCTGGTCACTAAGAGCAAGTCTTTGGAGGGGATTGTGAGACCCCAGCACCATCATTTATTTATAATCATAAGATAGAATATTTTTTAGCAGGGTCAGAGGGACTGACTGTGGTGTGCTATCTTGGCAGTGGCTCAAAAGCAATAGCCTAACCTGATGAAACTGAGCAGAAGAAAGTTTTTCTTTTTACAAGCTGATGAATGACCTGTTACAGTAACAGGAAGAAAGCTTACACAGATAATACACCTTTTCATATGATCCTTTAAAAAAAAAGATTGATTGACTTATTATATATAATTGATTTATTATTATATATATATATATATATAGAGAGAGATATCTGCCTACATGTATGTCTACGTGCCAGAAAATGCCCCAGATCTTATTATAGATGGTTGTAAGCCACCATGTGGCTGCTGGCAATTGAACTCACAATCCCTGGAACAGCAGCTAGTATTCTTAACCTTTGAGCCTTCTCTCCAGTCCCCATATTACCCTTTTTTAAGGTAGTGTCACAACGTAGCTAGTCTAGCCTTGAATTTACACTTCTCTTGTACTGTACTCAAAATTCTGGGATTATAGTCCTGTGACATCATACGAGAATCTTATATTTGCTTTTAAGGTATTTTTGATCAAGGTAGTATGGCAATTTATATAATTATTATTAATTAAATTATCATTTATTTTACACTGTGATTGCAGTTTTCCTCCCCCCTCTTCTGTCCCTGCTCCCACCTCCCCTCTGCTCCCCTTTCACTTCTCTTCTGTTTCTGTTCAGAAAGGGGCAGGCGCCATGGGTGTCAGCAAAGCTTGGTTATCAAGTTCAGGCAGAACTAAGCTTTTCTCCTTGCATTAAGGTGTGATAAGACAGCACAGTATGAAGAATAGGTTTCCCAAAACTTGCCAAAGAGTCGGAGACAGGCCCCACTACCACTTCTAAGAGTCCACAAGTAGACTAAGTTATACAACTGTCATACAGATGTCAGAGGCCTAGGTCAATCGCATGTTGGCCTCTCAGCTGTTGATCTACTGTCTGTGAGCTACTATGAGCCCAGATTAGTTGTCTCTATGTTAGCTCTCTTGTGATGACCTTGACACATCCCCAACATCCTGCAGCCTTTAAAATACTCCCTCTCTCTATCTTAAGCAGGATTCCTGCAGCTCTGACCAGTGTTTTACTGTGGTTTTCTGCATTGATTGACATCAGTTATTGAATGATGGTTCTCTGATGCCAATTAGGGTAGTCACCAATGTGATTACAGGAGATGGCCAGTTTAGGGTATTTAGCCACCATTGCTAGGAGTCTTAACTGTGATCATCTATAGATTCATGGTAGTTTCCCTTGCACCAGGTTTCTACTTGACCCTGAAATAGCCTCCTTTAAGACATCTTTTTTATTACTCTCTCCTTCTATCCCACCTCCAATCCTATCCTTCATGTTCCTGTTCCCACCTGCCCCAATTTACCCAAGAGATCTATTTCCTGTTCCCAGGAAAATCCATGCATTTGTCCCTGGAACCCTCCATGTTACCTAGCTTTTCTGAGTCTATCGATCGTAGCATGGTTATCTTTTATTCTACAAGTAATAATTTATGGATGAGTACATATCATGTTTGTCTTTCTGGATCTGGGTTACCTTACTTAGGATAATTTTTTCTAGTTCCATCCATTTCCCTTCAAATTCCCTGATGTCATTGTTTTTGACAACTGAGTAATACTACACTGTATAAATGTACCACAGTTTGTTAATCCATTCTTCAGTTGAGGGACATCTAGGTTGTTTCCAGGTTCTGGAAATTATGAATAATGCTTCTATAAACATAGTAAAACAAGTGTCCTTCTGGCATGATTGAGCATGCCTTGGGTTTATGCCCAAGAGTGATATTATTGAGCCTTGATGTAGACTGATTCCTAATTTTCTGAGAAGTCATCATACTGATTTCCAAAGTGGCTGTACCAGATTACACTCCTACCAGCAGTGAAGGAGTCTTTCTCTTGCTACACACCCCCTCTGCCTAAGTTGTCATTAATGTTTTGATCTTAGCCATTCTGACAGGTGTAAAATGGTATTTCAAAGTCTTTTTAATTTGCATTTTCTTGATTGCTAAGGATGTTGACCATTTCCTTAAATGTCTTTTGACCACTTGAGATTATTCTGTTGAGAATTTTTGTTCAGATCTGTACCCCATTTTAAAATTGGATTTGTTATTTGTTTTTGTTTGTTTTTGATGTGTGGTTCTCTGAGTTTATATATTGGCGATCTGCCATCAATCAGTTGTGAGGTGGTAAAGACACAACTCTTTATTCAGTATCACTAACAGTTAACAATGGGATACAATACAGCTTCCTTTTTTTCTTCTTTTTCTTTTTACATTTATTATTTGGTGATTTTACATCATTCACCCATCACACTCAGTTATCAGACCTCTCAGATTCAACCCCGTCTTATGATCTCCCCATTTACAAAAACACCCATTCATGCTGCTCATTTACTTACTGGAGCATAATTAAACTCCCTGTGGCCAGCCCCTTAAAGAAAACAAGTCTTTTCTCACCCACACACCTGCCAGAGGTTATCAATGCAGAAGTGAGGCACTGTGCCATTTAGCTATGTTCTAGCCTTGGGCTCTTTCATACAATGACATCTTTTTTTTTTTTTTTTTTTTTTTT
>PVIH01028781.1:0-12347 GCA_004025045.1 Sigmodon hispidus | reverse complement strand
ACAGCTAAGAGGACGCTCCCTGTGCTGAAAGTCTGGGAAAACAGAGACTTGGCTGTTAAGGATGAAAAGAGTCACAGGCTCACCTGTGGACTCACAGAGAGTCAAACTGTGGCTTTGTCAGCACTGACCTGATAAGGAATTTCTAAGCTCTATCAAATATCCAGTTACTGAGCTGAAATTAGTAATTTCATGCCTATGCCATGTCTATCCTCTTCTGAATGTGTGCTAGAAAACTGCCTTCCCCACCTACAACCACAGCCCATATTTTGTTATTGTGTGTTCACAGTTCTAGAGACAGGGCCCAGGCTGAGATCATGCTGGACAAACAGAGCACACAGTTCACTGGCATGAAATAAACAAAGGAAACAAAGAAAGCTTACCTGGTTGTTGATCCAGACATGTTGATTTAGTACATGGCAGCGTGACAGGGTCGCCCACCACCCCCTTCACTACCTTGTAAGAACCCACAGCACCTGTGATGGAAAGAGGGGGGGTAAGAAATAGAGATTTAGTATGAAACATTCTCCTCAAATTCTTTTCCTTTTTTTTTAAAGAAAAAAAAATGTGGCACTAATTAAAGTGAAATTTAATTTATTGTATTGGGATACTGAAGCAAGACTTTTCCCACTGAGCTACAGCTCTAACCCTTCATTATCGGTGGTGTGTCTGTCTCTGCCTGTCTTTGTGTGTGTGTGTGTGTGTGTGTGTGTGTGTGTGTGTGTGTGTGTGAGAGAGAGAGAGAGAGAGAGAGAGAGAGAGATGTGGGTTGAGGGAATGACAACCCAACCCATCCCTCATCCCCTACGGTGCTTTAACAACCAACCCACTAACCATCCTAATCAAAGAGCAGAGCCAGGGCTTTGGAATAGCATTGAGATGTGCCTTCAAGGCAGAACTTTAATAACTTCAATTTTCAGAAAGGGTTTTTAGAAAACCACCAGGAAGGGAGAAAGGCTTATTCTTAGCTTGAGCTTGTGATTAGGTCTTAAAACTCTCTCTCTCTCTCTCTCTCTCTCTCTCTCTCTCTCTCTCTCTCTCTCATACACACACACACACACACACACACACACACACATACACACACACACACACACATATTCACCCACAATCTAAGCACATCCCCTTCTTAAAAGTAGATGACAATTCAGAACTTCAGCAAGACCCATCAGCAAAGTAAGACCACATAGTCAGAAAATCCAAGGCCAATAACTTAATCATGTAATTTTAAAAACTAAGATAATTAAACATAATCCATTTGGGGATGATGGAATAGAATGGCCTTATACACCAAAGGCATGCACGTTAACTAACCCTCACCGGTCCATCACATGCATGCATGTACACTCACCCCTACTTGTCCACCAAAGACATGCACATGCATTCACCATATTTGTCCATCACATGAATGCATGTGATCTCACCTCTTGACTGACATGTTCTTATTAATCATGAATATGTATCCATAAGCTTTTTAATTCATACATGTTAAGAAATTTCTATAGAGCTACAATTTATCCTGGCTGTCAGCTCACTACACAACCCATAATCAAAAGAGCAGAAGGATAGTAATCTCCTCTGCCAGGTCTAGCCTCCTCAGCATCACCAAGCTCATCTTTTCACTCACCTGGGAGAAGCAGAATGAGGCCTGAAATGAAGAATTGGAGATGCATCATGGATGTGACCTGAAGCACAATGAGAAAAGACACTGTGGTTAGCTGTGGCACTCGGGATACTTCAAAGAACAGGTCTGTTTTTAAAAAACATTTATTTTTTATTTAATAGTATTTTAATATTTAGTAGCAATAAAAAGATAACATTACAGAGTAAATACTAAGAAAACCTCAAGTACTAGATTACTGCTTCCTCTGATCATGTGTGACCACTGGAGAAGAAAGACCAGACAGGGTAATTGTAGGTGCCAGAAGGGAACCTGTACATGAGAGAATTCTTAGCAACACACAGGAAACTCAAACTTCCATCCCACCATCAAGCAGAACACCAACTTGGCTGAGAGGCTTCTCTATAAAGTGATGAAATACTAGACATGTGGTGGAGACTGTAATGATTACCTTCTTTAACTCACACCCTCAGATTCTACCCCCTGGGTTCTAGTCCTTAGCCAGGAATCCATCCAGACCTCCACAGCTCTCAGTGTGTGGAAGTGACAGGGAAGAACCAGAGAAGATCCTCCATTTTTTGAACCTCAAGTTTCAGTTTGAGACAGGTACAATGTACAACCAAGAGAGGTAGCCTAGGAGCTGATAGCAGTTAGTAACCTCGGAACATCCCAGTAGTGGAGATAGCCTGGAATGTAGTCTAAAGAAAAGGACTTGGCAAACAGCCAGCAAAGATAACAGAGAAATTCTAGCATGTCCCCTCCCTCCCCCTAGAAAACATGCTAATCAGGATGTATGCATACTGAGATCCCTACTTGATGTATAATCTTGTGATTTTCACATTTAAAACCCAGCTTGCACAGGGGCAGGTACCTCCTCTCAGAAGTCCTTGTGACTCACATCTTTTAATGAACCTTTCATTTGCAATTCAGAAAGTTCCCAACTCTAGAGGGTTAAGAGACCAGGACACAACAAAACTTTTAGGAGCCAGAAGGTATTGAAACACACTCTGTCTGTTCTAGAGAGGAATGGACCTGGCTGGTCCTGGACTGTCCTTATAAATCATCTATAGACAACACCCACTCCTTCTATTTTTAAATAATGAATCCAATAGGTTAGCTCCTGTAAACAGCATTGTTCTAAATGGGTGGTAGATTGAATTAACTCTCTTGCCAGTCCTCACAACCAGGATTCCTGAGTTCTGACTCAGCTAGGTGTGGTAGCTCACACCTTTAATCCCAGAGACCTAGGGAATGAGCTGCTGAAACAGAAGGAGTTTTAGTTCAAGACCTACCTAGGATAAACACTGATAACTTGTCTTTAAAGAGAAGAAATTATCTTACAATATTTTACTATATCCAAATATTTTGTAATGTGCTTAAATTTTGCTCTAGGTAAATTAACAAATGATGATGTCGTTAGTTGCTGACTTCAGCAAATATCAACAATGAAGAGTTCTTACTAGGGCTTTGAGAATTTTTCACAGCTTGTTTTGATCATATTCATCTCAACTACAACTCATTCCAGATCTGTCTCCTTTCCCAACACACTCAACTTTCTTTTCTTTAACAAACAAAAATTCATTCCAAATAGAACATATCATTCTATTTTAGATTAACAGTGTACAGTCACATTGGAGTTCAAGCATTCCTAGTTTCCCAGCTGTCCTGAGTTCAAGTTAATCAGCCAGAGAACTGTGTAGAAATTCAGATGTAAAACAGCTCAGAACCTGTATTTTTTCCCAGAGACTGGATTTCTTTCTGTGTAGCCTTTTCTGCAATTTACTCTGGAGACCAGGCTGGCCTTGAACTCCCAGAGATACACCTTTCTCTGCCTCTGAAGTGCTGGGATTAAAGGTGTGCTGAACCACTACCAGGAAGAACCTACAACATCTTAATTACATACTGTTGATTGCTTTGCACCTGGATGTTCAATTTTTAATCTTTTATTCCTAGTGTGTGGTTAGGCAAAAGAAAATTTCACCATTTTCTCCCTCTATTACTTTTTAATTTATAGAATAAAGTCTTTTTTATCCATGTATCTATCCCCCTACTCCCTCTCCTTCCCCCCTCCCAATCCCTCCAAGTATGCCTTCAGCCTCCCCCTTCCCCATTCCCCCACACCCTCCCCAAAAAGGGCAAGATGTCTCAAGGTGAGTCAGCTCAGCATGGCACATCCACTCCAGACAAGTCCTGTTTCCACATCCTTAATCAAAACTGGGCCAGGGGTTCCTCTGCAGGGAATAAGTTCTAAGGTGCCAGCCCTGCAAAGGAACACAGTCTGATCCCTTCCCTTGAGGCTCCACATACTGTCCATGCCATTCAACAGTTGACTACCCTTGGAGGGCCTAAATCCTTATCCTGATGGTTCCCAAAGGGGCTGGCTCTGATTCAGTGATCTCCCTAGAGCTCCAACCAGTAATCAAATGTGGGAATTTTTATCATAATCCCTATCCCCTTGCTCAAATGGTTCACCTTCTCCTGCCTCAGCGGGACCAGGAGCTCAGCCCAGCACTCAACATTAGATCTCTACCACCACCTGGGTTTATTGTTGGATGTAGGTTCTGTGATAACACTTAGGGTGGTTATTCATTTGGTTATAGGAGAAGTCCTGTGTAGGCACCCAGGCCACTACTGGTTGGAGACCTAGCTCGGGACATTCTGTGAGCAGAGAGCAGATCTTCATTCTGATTGGCAATCACATAGACCCTTCACTAGGACCTCTGCCCTCCCAAAGAGAAGTTCAAGGTATTCCTCAGCAAAGCTTCAACTCTCAAGAAAGCCTGGATTACAAGAAGCCCTGTCTCTCCAGGTGGTGGTGACACACACCTTTAATTCCAGAACTCACAAGTCAGAGTCAAGTAGATCTCAGTAAATTCTAGCCCAGCCGGCTCTACAAACCACCCTACTTGGAAAGTGGGAAAAATGCCAGGTCAGACACAGACAGTACCAGAAAATGAAATTCTCCAAATATTAGAAGCTGCATTCTAGGGAAGGAATGAACTAATTCTCAGCATAAATCAAAACTTTTTAAGATCTTATCAAGCTTTTCTCTAAATACCTCCTTCAACACTTAGAAAACAATGACTTCCCAAGTCATAGAAAAACGAAATTTAGCAACTAAAGATATAATACAATATTTAAGAGCTCTTGCAGCTCTTCCAGAGGACCTGGGTTCAATTCTCAGCACCCACATGGCAGTTCAATATTGTGTATAACTCCATTTCCAGGGAATATGACACCCTCACACAGACATACATGAAACAAAACATCATTGTACATTAAATAAAATAGACAAATCATTAAAAATTTAAAAATTGAACTCAAAATCTAAAAGCTACTCACTAACCCACAATAAGCACCCTTCCCCCTCTCCATTGACTCAAACTAAAGCAAAACTTTTCAACTTCTGGCCTTGCCAAGCTCCCAGACACAACACAGAACTGTGGTGATATATTGATGGTTTAATACTGTAGTCTGGAATATCAGAGAGAGGAAACAACCACAGCCAGTACTCACCCAGCAGGCTTCTCAGGAAGAACAGGGTAAGTGCTGTCTTTCAGGGTCCTCAGCCTGTCTAGTAGCTTCTACAAAATGGTTGAATTTCTGTCTTCTCCTGTCTTATATATTTTCCCCCACCCATCTGATTTACATAATCCTGTGGTAGGATTAAAGGTGTGTGCTACCTGTGCTTGGCTGTTAGGCCTTAAACTCACAGAATCTAGGAGGGTCTCTATCTCCTGAGTGATGGGATTAAAGGAGTGAGTCACCACCGTTAACTCTAGGGCTTGACTGTGTGTGTTTCTCTCCTATGATATTCCAGACTAATTTCATTTAATATACAATATATAACCACACGGAATCTCAATTCTCAGAAGCTCTTGTGAGGTTCTTATAACCACCAAACAAATTCTTTCTTACAAATATTTTACTCTGTGAACCACAAAAGTCAAGGAATGGGACTGCACATATATCTCTGCCCTCACCTTACTCACTGATGTCATTTCCATGTTATTTATAATATTAACATCACTTACAGACACCAGGTGTACCAGACTGTTTCCTACAGGTCTCATATTTCTCATGTTAACTTGTTAAGGCTATAATGGATGGCTAGAGAGATAGCTCAGATGTTAAGAGCGATAACTTCTCTGACAGAGGACAACAATTCCCAGCAGACACATGCTTGTTCACAACTGTCTATAATTCCAGCACACAAATGGCAGGTCATATGTCTATACCTCTAGTTTTAGGGTTTCTGGCATGCTTATATAAGTAAGCAAAGCACCAATGCACATAAAATGAAAATAAATTATTTCTTTGAAAAAGGCTTTAGTAACTAACTTATTTATGAAAGTCCATTATGCCTTTTAAATAAAAATTCACCTACAAGAATGCAGAGAACTCTATTGATTGCCAAGTTGCCCTAGTGTCTAGAAACTTATTCTTCATTGTCTTAATGTTGCCCATACAATCCCATATAATCTCATATGTAATTTTATGGAGCACAGAATCTCCAAATCCTGATTGCATCTCTCTAGCATGAGTCTGCAGGAGACTGTTCCTACAGTTAGGAAGGATGGCCCCAGCCTCTTTCACAGTCTCTCCCCCTCTCACCCTCTGATCCTGGTGGACCTCCAGAGCTACCTGAGGATGAAGACCAGTCTCTCCCAGAATAACAGCCTTATCTCCTGGTTACAACGGCAAGGATTTTGTTTGAAAAATGAGTCTTTCTATTTCCACAATGTTTTGCCATACAGTATCTACTCACTGAACTAAAGAGATTTTAAGAAAACACTGTAAGCCAGGTGGTGGCCTAGCACACCTTTAATCTCAGCACTGGGAAGGGAAAGGGAGGTGGCTCTCTGTGAATTGGAGGCCAGCCTGGTCCACAGAGTGAGTTCCAGGATAGCCAAGGCTGTTAACAGAGAAATCCTGTCTTGAGTCCCACCCCACTTCCAAAAAAGAAAATACTTTAAATATAAGACAGAAGCAGAGGCAGGTTGATCTTGTGAAGACAAGGCCAGCCTGGTCTAGAAGACCCTGTTTAGAAAGCAAATTTTGTACAAAAAAAAAGTACAAAATTTCTTCTAGGCTATCTCTACAGCTTCAGCAAATATATTCACATGAGTTCTGATTCTAGGCCTGGAGATCATGCTGACTTTGTGATGATTCCTGCATAAAAAAATTTAAATATCTGGACAAATTTGTAGAGGAATAATGTGTAAGGACAAAAGAAGACCAGAGTATAGATATTGAGTTTCCTGGTGCTAAGGCAGGAGTGAAATCTGACTAATTACATTTACTGATCTGCCATTCAACTAACATCATCCTAATAAATGTGCATTTGCAACCCATGTTAATAGTGGGGCAGTCTAAAGGAAGTAGCTGGACTAGAGTCTCTGCTTGCAGAAGTGCAGGGAAGGGAGGCTGCCAGCTTCCAGATCTGAGCTTCTCCATGCCCTGATGTTCCTTTCAGGTGAACTAGCTGAACTGTGTAGGCTTCCAGAGATGGATATTTGGACATGACAGTGTTGTGTGGTATCCACCAGAGAAGACTGTTTGGACATAGGTTTAATCCAAAAGAAAGTTGTTATCAGCTGATGTGACTACACCTGGTTGTTCAGGATTCCAGTGTAGCATGGAACCTTTAGCATGACCAGGCTTTTTTTTTTTTCTGCAATGCAGAGTTTCTCTGTGAAATAGTCCTGGCTACCCTGAAACTTGATTTGTAGACAAAGTTAGCCTTGAACTCTTAGAGATCTGCCAGCCTCTGTCTCCCTAATGCTGGGATTAAAGGCATATGCCCCACAGCCCTGCTCAAGATGAGCTTTATTTTTATTTTAAAATATTTTTTATGTTAAAATAATTTTTCCACATCTACCACTGCATCCCCTCCCTTCCCTCCTCCCAGGCCCTCCCAGTGCTCCACAGCCTCCTCCACCACATCACATCCCCCCACCAATTATGCAAGGAGGGCAAGGAGCCCCAAGGTGGTTCCGTTCAGTCTGGCATATCCAGGTGAGGTAGGCTGAGTCCCTCATCCCAGTACTAAGACTGGGTTAGGTGTTCCTCTGTAGGAATGGGCTCCAAGATGTCAGTTCATGCACCAGAAACATAGTCTGATTCTACTGCAAGAGGCTCCACAACCTGCCCAAGCCTTTTGACAGTTGTCTACCTTTGGAGAGTTTACTGAATCAGAAACAACCACTCTGATTGAATTTTTTTTCCTGTGTCTTAGCTCATTTATTTTTTTTAATATTTGTTTTCTTTTGCTCACATTTATTTCTTTTTTTTCAATTCTTGAAAACCCTTATTCAAGGCCCCTTCCTCCTCCCAACACATCATGTCATTCTCTCTTCTCCCCATCCCCTCCATGGGCAGGAGGTCCCAAAGTCCCAATATTGCTTTGTTCAGCCTCCACTCCTGGCAAATCCAGTTTTCTTCCCCAACCTCAAGACTGAGTCAGGTGTTCCTCTAGGGGGAGTGGGATCCAAGGAGTCAGTCCCAGGTGTTTCTGATCCCAAGCGTTCAGTGTTTGTGGTTTGCAGCTTGGACATGCTTTGCTTTTTGTTGTTGTTGTTTAGAGTTCACTAATGAGTGAATACATCCCCTGCTTATTTTTCTGGGTTTGTGATACCTCCTTCAGGAGGATATTCTCCAAATCCATTCACTTGGCTGCAAATTTTAGGATATCATTTTTTCTTTTTTTCAAAATCACACAAAGACAGCAACACTTTACACTCAAAAGGTTGGCTATCATCAAGGGGCATATGTGAACAAATGCTGATGAGAATATAAAGGAACTGAAAACATCCTCTATCACTGCTAAAGTACAAAATGGTGAAGTTATTTTGGAAAACAGTTTTATATTTTGTTAAAATGTTAAACACAGAGTTATCATATGTGAAGTGCTATTCTTCTCCTTCTTCTATTCCTATTATTCTCAAGTTAGGTCTTTTCATGGTGTCCCAGATTTCCTGAACATTTTGTGTTATGGCTTTTTTGGTTTTAGTATTTTCTTTGACTGATATATCTATTTGAGCTACTGAGTCTTCCACTTCAGAGATTCTATCTTCCATCTCTTGAATTCTGTTGGTTATGCTTGTATCTGTGGTTCCAGCTTTTTTCTTCAGGTTTCTATTTCCATCTTTGCCTAATTTGGTGCCTTTTTTATTGCTTCTATTTCAGTTTTTAGTTCCTGGCATTTTTCTTTCATAGAGTTGTTCATCTCTTCCAATTTTTTGTTTGTATTTTCTTCTATTCCTTTAAGGGAATTTTTCATATCTTCTTTGATCATCATAAAGGTATTTTTGGTGTTGCTTCCTTCTGCTTCCTCTTCATTGCTCAGTTCAGGTCTTGTAGTTGTAGAAACGCCACTTTCTTCTGGAATTACCTTGTTGTTCTTTATACTGTTATGTAAATTTTTGCACTGGCGTCTGCCAATGGCTTCAGTGGTTCACGATTAGGTGGCTCCTGGTCAGTTGTGGCAAGAGGGCTTGTGTGTCTCCTGTCACCTCTGAGCAAGGGGTCTGCTCAATATCTGACTCTGCTCTGGCAAGGGTCTGAATTTCAAGTCCTTAGTCTTTCTCTGCTGATGCAGTTGAGGCGGGGGTCACCGTGCGATGCCCCTTCTTTTAGGTGCAGGTGTACGAGGCCCTTACTGTCAGATTCTGTTTCTGGGTGTGTTGAGACATGCACCACAGACAGAACCTGGTCCCGGAACTGGAACTCGAACTGGAACCCAATTTTCCCTGGCAGGGATTCTGGCTCATGCCTGCTGACCTCACCTCACCTTTGTGTGGAGTCTGAGTCTGGCTTTCAGAGTCCCCTGTCCTTCTCTGTTGAAGCAGTTGGAGGCAGGGTGGCTGTGCAAGTTCCCTTGTCTTAGCAGCAGCTGGGGGAACCCTCACAGCCAAAGTCTATCTCTGTCTGCTACAGAGTGTGTGGGGACATGCTGGATATCATTTTTTCTTACTACCGAGTAGTACTCCATTGTGTAGATGTACCACAGTTTGTTAATCATTCTTTAGTTGAGGGGGCACCTAGGTTGTTTCTAGGTTCTTGCTATTACAAATAATGCTGCTATGAACATAGTTGAGCTAATGCCATTGGAGTGTGACTGTGCATCTTTAGGGTATACACCCAGAAGTGGTATTGCTGGGTCCTTGGGGAGATTGATTCTCAGTTTTCTGAGAAACTGCCATACTGCATTCCAGAGTGACTGAACAAGCTTACACTGCCACCAACAATGGAGGAGTGTTGGTTCCCCTTGCTGTGCACCCTCTCCAGCATAGGCTGTCATCTGTGTATCTTATCTTAGCCTATCTAACAGGTGTCAGGTGATGTCTCAAAGTTGTTTTGATTTGCATTTCCCTTTTTTAAAAAAAAAAGATTTGCATTGTTTTTTGTAAAAATTCATTCATTTATTTTTATTTTATGTACAGTGGTGTTTTGCCCTGAAGCTAGAGTTACAGACAGTTGTGAGCTGTCATGTGCGTACTGGGAATTGAGCCTGGGTCCTCTGGATTAAAGAGACCTGCTGGCAGACCTGAATCTTAAATGGATCTCATGGACAGTCTCATGAGCAGCTTTTATGGAGGACAAGAGTGCCTTCAGTGACTAGGGATGCTTAGACAGTTCTCCTGTCCTTAGAGCCTGTGAAGTAGAGAGAGGTCTTTCTAAAATAATCTCTTAGTGGGTAAATGCCTCCTTACCTGGAGTGGTGCAGTCTGATGCAAAGCAAGGAGACCTGTTCATTTTGTGTGGGACTCTAATGAGAGTATTGCTAGATTTGTGTCTGTGTGTCTGTATGTCTGTGTGTCTGTATGTCTATCTGTCTGTCTGTCTGTCTCACTCTGTGTGTGTGTGTGTGTGTGTGTGTGTATGTGTGTGTGTGCTGTTTATTCATTATGTGGGGTTAGAATTCTGAGGTCTCTATGCATCATAAAGTTTTTAACCTATTTTATAGCTTTAGATATTAATTGAGAGGTTTTGGGTATGAAAGCCAGCCTTATCCTCAGAAGCAACAGAGGCTTTTATGTGTAGTCTTGTCCAGTCAGTTCTCTGTTGTTAAATACCATTTAATCTATCTCCAAAACTTAGATCTCTTATTTTTTTAATGTTTATTACATTTTTAAAAAACATATGGTGCTAACTATTTAAAAATGAAATCTTTTCCCATTCTGTAGAGGATTGATCCCTAAGATATATAAAGAACTCAACAATCTAGAACCCAAAACCTTTAATAACCCAATCAAAAACTGGGGTTCAGAACTAAAAAGAGAATTCTCAGCAGAAGAATTATGAATGGCTGAAAGGCACTTGAAAAAGTGCTCATCATATTTAGCCATCAGAGAAATGCAAATCAAAACAACATTGAGATACCACCTGACACCTGTCAGATTGGCTAAGATAAAAGACACAGATGACAGCCTATGCTGGAGAGGGTGCAGAGCAAGGGAAACACTCCTCCATTGTTGGTGGCAGTGTAAGCATGTTCAGCCACTCTGGAATGCAGTATGGCGGTTTCTCAGAAAATTGAGAATCAATCTCCCCAAGGACCCACCAATACCACTTCTGGGTGTATACCCTAAAGATGCACTGTCCACTCCAATGGCATTAGCTCAACTATGTTCATAGCAGTGTTATTTGTAATAGCAAGAACCTGGAAACAACCTAGATGCCCCTCAACTGAAGAATGGATTAACAAACTGTGGTACATCTACACAATGGAGTAAGAAAAAATGATATCCTAAAATTTGCAGGCAAATGGATGGATTTGGAGAATATCCTCCTGAGCGAGGTATCCCAAACCCAGAAAGATAAGCAGGGGGAAAAGCAAAGCATGTCCAAGCTGCCAACCACAACCACTGAACACCTTGGGATCAGAAACACCTTGGACTGAACCCTTAGATCCCACTCCCCTTAGAGGAACACCTGATTCAGTCTTGATGTTGGGGGGAGAAAAGTGGATTTGTCAGGAGTGGATGCTGAACTGAGCCATACTGGAACCTTAGGATCGCCTGCCCAGGGGAGAGATAGGGAGATGTGGAGAAGAAAGAATGACCTGATGTGGTGGAAGGGGGAAGGGACCTTGATTAAGGATATACAGGGATAGAAAATGTGACTTCTTTATTCATAATAAAAAAAAACAAAAAAGAAGTAGTAATAAACCATGTAAAGATGAAAAATAAAAAAAACAAAAAAATGAAATCATTTTAGTAACTGCCTTTAATTCTTTAAAAAGAACCTAGTAAAATTATTTAAAGTCCCTTTGGTCAGTATTGGAGAGAAGGGAAAATCCACTTTGCCCAGGTCGGATTGTCTGGCAGTGAGCCCCTCCCCAGCCCAGCAGACGTTTGGTTTTGTTTACCTTTTTTCAGAGAATAGTTGGTTTTATGAAACAGATCCAAGAATGCACAGAGGTTCCTGTGTGCATGTATTTCCAGGAATAGCCAAGTGTTCAGAAGTGCTTGATTTTTGGACTCTTGGATAGGGAGCATGGGAATGGGAAGAGGTTGGAAAGAGAATCATGATTCCACACATTTTATATAGATTCACTGTTTTCCTTTATAGCTGTTTACTATAAATGTATTAACAAGGAATTAATGTTAAATATTAGAACAATTCCTGAATAGTTTAAAATATACAAACTTCTTTGTCAAGTGTGTTTATTCATTGTGCTGAGAGAATAAAAACATGGGGGGAGGGAGGGAGAGAGAGATTAGTT
>PVIH01028780.1:0-14658 GCA_004025045.1 Sigmodon hispidus | reverse complement strand
ATTAGTTTGGATAAGGGCTTATCTATCTTGTTGACTTTCTCAGAGAACCAACTCTTTGATTCATTGATTCTTTGTATTGTTCTTTTTGTTTCAATTTTATTGATTTCAGCTCTAAGATTATTTCCTGCCATCTACTCCTTCTAGGTGATTTTGCTTCTAATTGTTCTAAGGCTTTCAGCTGTTCTGTTCTCTAGTGTGGGATTTGTCTAGGCTTTTTATTTAGGAATCTATTGCTATGAATTTTCCTCTTTAGACTGCTGTCATTGTGTCCCACAAGTTTGGGAAGGTTGTGGATTTATTTTCATTAAACTCTAGGGAAACTTTGATTTCTTTCTTAATTTCTTCCTTGACCCAGAGGTGGTTCAGTTGAATGATGTTTAGTTTCCATGAATTGATAGGCTTTTCTTTGATTGTTGATGTTGTTGAACTCTAACTTTATGCCCTGGTGGTCCAATATGACACAAGAGATTATTTCCATTTTTTGTATCTGTTGATATTTGCTTTATGATCAATTATGTGGTCAATTTTAGAGAAAGTTCCATTAGGAGCTGAGAAATATGTATATTCCTTTGCATTTGGGTGGAAGCTTCTGTAAATATCTATTAAATCCATTTACATCATAACCTCTGTTAGACTTCTTATTTTTCTGTTGAATCTCTGTCTGGTTGACCTATCCGGGGTGTCATGAAATATCTTGTTTAGTCCATCTATGATGATTGATAATTTTTCTGGGAATAGTAATCTCGTTTGGCAGCTCTTTTAGTGTCTGTATGACTTCTGACCAAGCCCTTCTTGCTTTCATTGTTTCCATTGAATAGTCAGGTGTTGTTCTGATGGGTCTGCCTTTGTAGGTAAGTTGGCCCTTTTCTTTTGCAGCTCTTAAAATTTTGTGTTTGTTCTGTATGTTTTAAGGCTTGATTATTATGTGGCGAGTGGACTTACTTTTGGAGTCATATCTATTTGGTGTTCTGTAAGCTTCTTGTATCTTTATAGGCATTTCCTTCTTTAAGTTAGGAAAGTTTTCTTCTATGATTTCATTGAATACATTATCTGTGCCTTTGAGCTGGTATTCTTCTTCTATTCCTATTATTCTCAAGTTAGGTCTTTTCATTGTGTCCCATATTTCCTGAACATTTTCTGTTACTGCTTTTTTGGTTTTAGTATTTTCTTTGACTAATGTATCTATTTCCACTAGTGAGTCTTCCACTCCAGACATTCTCTCTTCCATCTCTTGGATTCTGTTTGTTATGCTTGTATCTGTAGTGCCAGCTCTTTTCTTCAGATTTTCTAGTTCCATCTTTGCCTCATTTTGTGCTGTTTTTATTGCTTCTATTTCAGTTTTTAGTTCCTGGAATGTTTCTTTCATTTTTTTTTGTTTACCTTTTCTTGGTTTTCTTTCAAGGATTTGTTCATCTCTTCCAATTTTTTGTTTATATTTTCTTCAATTTCTTTAGGGGAAGTTTTTATATCTTTTTTGAAGGCTTCAATAATCTTCATAAAGGTGTTTTTGGTGTTGTTTCCTTCTGTTTCCTCTTCATTGCTCTATTCAGGTCTTGTAGTTGTTGAACCACCAGTTTCTTTCTGGAGTTGCCTTGTTGTTCTTTATATTATTATATGTACTTTTGCACTGGCGTCTGCCCATGGCTTTAGTGGTTCACTATTAGGCTGCTCCTAGTCAGTTGTGGCGAGAAGGCTTGTGTGTCTCCTGTCTCCTCTGAGCAAGAGGTCTGCTCGATCTCTAACTCTGCTGTGGAGAGTGGTCTGAATTTCAAAGCCTCAAGTCCTTCTCTGATGAGGCAATTTGCCCTGGAGGTGGGGCCAGCTGTGCAATGTCCCCTCTTTTAGGTGTGGCTGGCCAAACCCTAGACCTGTCTGCTAAGGAGAGTCTGGATCAGGCTCTACATATTTACTGTTGTCCCGGAACACAACTTTCTGGACGGATGGGAGGGTCGGGGATCAGATATTTTCTTAGCTAAAGTTAAAACATAACAAATAGTTACTTTCCTCTTGATTATTTCTGTTGTTGTTAGTCCCTACTCAGTTTTGTGTGTGTGTGTTTGTGTAAATATATAGATTGTTTCAGATAGGCATTTTCCTTTACAGAAATAGTGGTGTTTGAATAAATATTTTCTACATAACAGAACATGTAGCTTAGCTCTTTTTTCATTGTGTATTCTATTACTATTTCCACAGTACATATTGTACTGATTTACACACATAGAGGAAATGCTAGTAAGGAAGCATATAGTTTGGTCTGTGTGCTATTTAGGCATATGTTAGCATGAATTTTGTCCTTTTTGAAGTTAGATGTGACCATGCAACTTGTTTTGGTCAATAAAGTGCCAAATGGAAGTTCAAGAGCCAATATGAGGTTTGTCACATTCCATTCTCCTGGTGATGGAGGTGGAGACTGTGACAGCTTGGGCCAGGAATCATTTTAATAACTTCTTCATCCAACACATTTTATTTTTAAATTTTTTAAATTTAATTTAAAAATTATTTTTTACATGTGTGTATGTATACTATATGTGTGCTTCGTGTTGTGAAGTTCAAAAGAACTAAAGTTATGGATGATTGTGAACCACTATGTGCTTTATGGAAGTTAACCTGTTATTTTTGCAAGGACTACTAATGCTCTTAGCCATTGAGTCTTTTCTTCATCCCCTACATTCCCACTTGAAACTCACTTAAAACATGTGACATAAGGCTTTGGTTATGTTATGCCACTTGGGTTTTAGGTTTCTTAACCCACTGCAATTAATATGGAGACCTACTTCAGTGTTGTTAACTTCTGCAAGTATCCCAGAGTCTGAATGGATTTTATTCTGTCTAGCCATTTTTATGTTGACAGAAACCTAAGCAGTTACTGCATTTGCTTTTAAAAACAATTTTATTTTGACCATTTTATACACTCGTGAGAACTTTTCCAGGACGTTCCTAGGAAAGAGGATTGCTGGTTCATAGGGTATGGATATTTTCAGTTAAATTCCCATCCTCTGTATATAAAATAATCCTGTGTATAAAATAATCCCCTAAATGTTTTCTCTTCATAGATACACTTTTATTGGTCATTGTTTAACAGTAATACTTAGATTGAAATATAGTTGTACAGTTGTTGTCAAGTTGAAGTTTCTGAATTTGTTCTATATTTAGTAATTGCATCACCCTTTGATATTTACTACTATTAAAAAAAACTGAACTGTATTGTATAGTTCTCCACAGAGAACTTTCAGTTCAAATATTTCAGCCCAGTATTACTAGTCAAGTAAGTAAATGAGCATCATGAATGGGCTTTTTTTGTAAATGGGAAGATCATAAGAGTGGGTATGAGAGTGAGAGGACTGATAACTGAGATTGATCAGGTGCATGATGTAAAATCAACAAATAATAAATATAAAAATAAAAAAGAACAATAAGAAAGAATTGTATGGAAAATTACTAATTATATTTTCCCCTTATGAAAAAAAGCTGAACTTCTATCACCTTTTTTAGAAAATACTGGATGCTTAAAAAAAAAATGTAGTCACCCAGGTGGTAGTGGTGGTGCATGATTTTAATCCCAGCACTTGGGAGGCAGAGGCAGACAGATTTCTGTGAGTTCCAGGTCAGCCTGGTCAACAAAATGAGTTCCAGGGCAACTATGGCTGTTACACAGAGAAACTCTGTCTCAGAAAACCAATCAGTCAATCAATCAATAAACAAACAAATAAATAGAAAATTTGTTGTCACTTTACCATATGTCCTATACTTTTTCTGCTTATATTATTAGCTTTTGAGTTTTAGTCTTTCCTCTGATTTATATTATTCCTCCAAGGGTTAATAACCATGGATCACTGATCAGAGTTCTAATTAAAACAGGACTAGAACAAACTTCATGTCTTACAACATTTCTTTCAGGTTACCTGTCTGTACTCTGGATCCTTAATCTTCTCAACAGTAAAATCCTATGCAACACGTTAGCTGCCTCTTCATATAATATATCTATAATTTTCTCAATAAATAAATTGGATAACCAGAACAAAAATAAGTCTAAAAGTTCAGAGCATCATATTTTCAGAGACCCTGTACTTGGCTGTTAACAACCACTCTTCTTTCACTAGCCTATTGGGAATCTAGTTTCTGTTTTAGTTTCCACTAATACATTAGTTTTTAAAATAATAACCAGCCTGGATATCTGGTGTACTTCCAAACTAAGGTGGCTATTTTTTTCTTTTCCTTCTCCTCCTTCTTGTTTTATGACAAGGTATCATTGTATTCAGGGTGGTCTAGAGCTCATAACCCCAGGCCTGGCTTGAACTTGTCATCCTCAATACCCAATCACCAAATACTGGGATTGTAAGTATGTGCCATCAAACCTAGCTCATCTTTTTGTCATATACCATAACCAAGCCTGTTTATCTGAAGAGCTAGTAAGGACTTTGTGGAGCTAATAGCTTGAGTCAGTCATCACAGATTAGATTTTCTCTTGTTGTTTGTACATATGTCTAGTTCTAGCAGGTTTTATAACTAGATTTTTAGGAACACCTGTCAAAATCTAACTTAAGTTAGCCTAAGAAAGAAAAAGTTTACTTGGTAAAGTAATAAACAGGCCACAGATTGCTGCTGCTTTTGGAAATGGTTATATCTGGTACCTCAAGCAGCCCCAAATTTTCTACTATTGATTTTAATTTCCTCTGATTTAAGTTTTCTTCTAATCAGAATATCTATATCAGATACAGTACCTCTTTTTTCACTACTTCAAACATTAGGTTGTGGCTGGAGGTGCAGCTCACTCACTGGTAGTAGAGTATTTGCCTACCCATGCATAAGACCCTGAGTCCTAACCCCAGGACTGCTAAAAAGTTAAATAAAAAGAAACCTTAAGATAACTTGCTGGTCTGGCTTTGGTCCTATGTCTTAGACTCAGTATATCCAATTGGGCGGTGGGGGGATGGTTTACTCAGATTCTGATCACATGGACTTTAAATAGGTCCTCATTAATCTTTCATTCATACAATTACTGAGTACTCATTATGTAATGAGTGCTGTATTAGGCTCTCGAGTTATCAATACAGATGATCCTTACTTTCTTAAAGTATAAGCTTGTTAAAAATAGACTCTAATGTGTTCACAGTGGTTTTTAAAAAGACTAATTACTGGCTCTGAAAAGCAAATGACAAAGATTCTGAGCCACTCTGAGGCAAGTGAGAGAAGGATGCCTTGAGGAAATGTTGATTGAATTGAAACCTGACTTAAGTAAAAGTGATCTTGGTAAGATAGAATAATGATGGACAGTCCAGAGTAAAAGGGTAGGATGATATGTACAAAGCCGTGGTGGAAGGAAAGACCATGCTCAGCCACTGAAAAGAGACACCAGTCCTTGGATCACAGAAACTGAAAGGACATGGGGTGGGGATGGGGTGGAACCACCTCTGATAGAGCAAGCCATACAAAGTTTAATTGGGGAATAGAGGTGATTAATAGTTACAGCCCATGTCAATAGCTCACTTCACAAAATAAAGCTTTGTTAACAAGCCAAATTCACACATTTGGGATTTAGAAGTGTACCACATAGTATCTGTTATGGGTCCTAACCTGGTCCTGGTTTTGGCTTTGCCTATCCCAAGAAGCAGTTACTATCTTTTCTTGCTATCAGGAAGTGGGATAGTTTTGTATACCTCTTTTTAAGTCTGAGAAGGACATCTGATTACCCAGATAGGTTAATGATTGGCATCTTTGCAAAAGAAAAAAAAATGTTATTAAAGCAGGTTTTATTTTCAAAGAGCACGTTTACAGGGTTGGGCCTGGACTTATATTTGGGAACTTGATTTTCAGGATGGTTCTGCCATTCATTTTTAGAATTAATAAAGGTAGCTTATTGTGCCTGAACTGTGTTGGTACTGGCATGTGGTTTATGCTGAATACCTGTTTCCTTTCTTGAAGTCTGGAATTTTGATATATGTCAGGCAGAAGGCAACTGTGTGGTTACCCCAGTATAATATGTGGACACTGAATCTTTAGTGAGGTTCACTAGTAGGCAACATTTGTTTTCATAACATGTTACTAGGCAAATTGTGTTCTGTATCTATAGTAGGAAAATTTCAGTGGTGTTGGTTGGTGAGTGGGTAGATGTGTTTGTTGGTTTCCTGAGATAGGATCTCATGTAGCCCAGACTAGCCTCCAAACTTGCTTTGTAGCTGAGGCTAGCCTTGAATTCCTCTATTTTTCTGTCTCCACCTCCCAAGTACTGAGATTACAGATGTATACCACCACTTCCCAGTTTCAATATGGTACTAATTTACATTTTCCTGATGGTTATGAATGTTAAGTATTTTTCCACATATTTATTGGCCATTTGTACTACGTTTGAGAAGTATATGTTTATTTGCCCACTTAATTGGATTGTTTAGAGGGGGGTTGGTGGTTTGTTGTTGCTGGTATTACTTTTTAGTTCTGTAGGCATATATGCTAGGTCATATTTGTAGTTAGACATTTCTGTACCACCAACAACTCCCAAATACCCAGCAGCCAATTCCCAAATAATTGACTTGGAGGCTTAATATTATAGTAAATTCTGATCCAGTAGCTCAAGCATATTAATAACTAGCTGTTAAACATAAATTGACCCATAATTTTTATCTATGTTTAGCCACATGGCTTGCTACCATTTCTCAGTTCAGGATTCTCATCTTGCCTCCTCTGAATCTGTGTGGTGATTGCATCTCTGCCTTTCTTCTCAGAATTTTCCTAGTCTGGTTGCTCCACCTATATTTCCCGACTGGCTACTGGTCAGTCATTGTTTTATTAAACCAATACAAGTGAGAAATCTTTATAATGTACAAGAGCATTAGTCCATAGCAGATCATATATTTTTTAAACTGTAGGTCATGATCTCATTTGGGGAGAATCTGATGACTGAATGTGGGATTCATGAAAAGTTTGGAAATAATAGAAAGTTTCTGAATTTGCAATTATTAAATTTGATTTAAAATCAAGTGTGTAGTGAATTATATTTTTCTTGTAGTACACTCCTGTGTTACATCACATGATTTCATAGTTGTCTTGATTCTGAAGACATGATGTGTACTTTGTTTTGCTTCTCCTGTCATACCATGTAAAACTAGTTAATTCTGCCTGAAGTTTGGTTGAGATGTTATACATTGCAATGCTATTATTAAACAAAGTGTTCTATTCTTAAAGAAACATTATAGTAAGCAAAGCCTTTTCACTCTATTTCTGCTGTCATTCTTTGGGATGCAAGTATCAAATTAATATGTATATTTGAATAGTATTGTGTTCTAGAAGAGATAAAATTACTGTTTTGTAGGACTGGAGAAATGAATCAGCAATGAAAAGCATTCTTGCAGAGGACCTGGGCTCAGTTCCCAGCACACATATGGAAGTTCATAACTGCTTATAACTCCTGTTCCAGGAGATTGACATCATTTTCTGACCTCCACAGTCAGAAAATGATGTCAATACATGTGATGCACAGAAACTTATACAGACACAGACACTTAAAAATAATAGGTAAATCTATTTTTAATGGCCAGATGGGGTAACATATACCTTTCTTTAATCTCGGTACTCCTGGTGGATCTTTGTTCTAGGCCAGCTAGGGTTGCATATGAGGCCTTCTCTTTAAAAAGTTGCTATTTGATTTAGTTTGACTTTAATTTCACAAAAAAATATTAAATGAATTTTGACTTGGTATGAGGACAGAAATTTCAATAATTTCTGAAATGGTTCTAAACATACTTCTTGGGTGAAGTTACACTCAGCACTGACAGAAAATCAAAATATCAATCAAAGGAAAAAGAGAGGTGGGTCAACAGAGTTAAGAGTACTAGGTCCTCTGAACAGAGTTCTCCCAGAGATATGGCTCACAACTGCCTGTAATTCCAGCTCCAGGAGATTCAATACCTCTTCTGGCCTTCTTGGGTATGTTCTCCCCCTCTTTTTCTTCCTTTCCTTCCTTTTTTTCTTTCCCTCCCTCCTTCCCTTCTTTCTTTCCTTTTTGCCTTTCTCTCTCACAGACACACAAATAAAAATATTTTTTAAAAATAATCAGTTTTGGAAAATGTTGAAGATTCTCCATGGCTGGCGTATCAAGCCATCAGCTGAGATTCTATTCTTCATGTAAAAATTAAACATACCCATCTCATTATTATACAATTTTAATTTTTAATAAATAGTAATATAAGTATATGTATACCAACAAGTTGACTTTAAAGTTCGTTTCAGAAAATATTTAATTTGTCTTCCTGAGGTTGTATAAAAGTTTTTCAGAAAGGGGGCTTTCAATGGGAGAAAAAAATAAGAAACTCTGTTTTAACTCCCTATCAGTTATATAGCTAAAAAACATTTTCTCTTGTCTTGTAGACTATCTCTTCACCTTGTTTCTTTTGCTCTTTGATTTCATGCAATCTCATTGGCCTCTTAGGGTTTTTTCCTAAATATTTCGTGCATTTTACCCTTAGAGTATTTTCCATCTTGAATTAAATTTTGTATAACATGTTAGACTTTGGTTGAGGTTCTCACTCTAGTACTGTCCTAACACTATTTATATACTTTTATCAAAATAGATTGGGTATATCTGTTTTGAAGTCTTTTAAAAATAAGATATAAATATATCAGTCTAATAAAAGGAATGTTAGGTTATACAGCAAAGAAAAATTAAGGTTGCTCAGCAGTGGGTTTAAATTGAGGACATTATCTTGAATTATTTAGTTGGGTTGGATGTAATTTCAGGGGTCTTTGAAAGTGAAAAAGTAGAAAAGAGATCTAGATTATAGAAGTTATTATTTGAGAGATGATAGTATTGTTTGCTTTAAAGATGGCCAGGGTTCATGGAATAAATATGAGTCCTCTAGAAACTGGGCTTGTGAAGGAAGTAAATTCACCAAATGGCTTCTAGAAAGAGATGAAGCCCTGCTGGCAAAATTTTTTATAGTCTGGCCCACTGAAACATAAATTTTATGGCAATTTGTTACAGTAACACTAGAAAACTAACAAATAGATATTTAGGAAATGCTTTTAGCCACCAAACTATCTTTTGAGCCCCTGTTCTGCTATTTTTCAATAGCATCTTGCTTGGGGTATAAATTGCTACACATAAATTGCTACTGATCAGATCAAATTAGCACTCCTTTGAAGTAGTCGTTCCTAATAATTGGTGTTTGAGATTTCTCCTGGGGTGGAATAAGTATCTCAGTAGTAGAACACTTGGATAGCATGTATAGGGCCATGGATGTAATCCCAGCACTGTAGAGAGAGAGGTTTCTTCTGACTCCAAGAGGCTCTTCCCTCCCTTCTTTTCCTCTTGTTTGCTTTAGTATATTGAACAACCTATGTATGAACTTATACTCATTTGAAAATTAAGTCATATATACTG
This sequence comes from Sigmodon hispidus, assembly GCA_004025045.1. Classification (NCBI taxonomy): domain Eukaryota; kingdom Metazoa; phylum Chordata; class Mammalia; order Rodentia; family Cricetidae; genus Sigmodon; species Sigmodon hispidus. The sequence goes on along the minus strand of PVIH01028780.1, from coordinate 5,285 downwards.
GAAAGAATTGGAGCCTTCTATTCTGTGGCTTGCCTTTCCTCTTAGCAGGGAATAATTTGTGAGTCACAACAATGTTCTGAATGGCAGCTCTGAGTCTCTTGGGCTTGCCTTTCCTGTAGAATCTCAACATCCTCAAGATGGAACCAAGACAATCAAGGACTCAGTATTTTTAGTGGCACTACACCCAAGGCATTGTCTTCATTCCCATGATGAAGGGCTAGGCAGACAAAAATCCACCCCACACAGCCTCTCAGCCCTACTCACCTGAAATGTAGCCTTAACAGCAGATATCTGGTGGCAGAATAAACAGTGTTGATGATGGCCTTGCTCTTCTCAGGAAGAAAGAGTTCCAACTGGCATTTGGGGAAGAGCTGCACCAGACTGGCATGAGGTTTATGATAGAGAGACAGAGGGAATTAATTGAGGCCAAATGTCGTAGATTGTCATTTATTTAACTTACTTTCTGAGTTTTAGTAGATTGTCTTGAGTAGATATTCCTTACTTTGCTATATGCACTTAAGACCATTTCTAGAGATTTCTGATGGTTGGCAATGTTTTTTTTAACTTTTATTTATTTAAATTTTTTAACATATCCATCACTGTTCCCTTGTTCTCCCCTCTTCCCAGTCTTTCCCCTGCTTCCTCCACCTCATCCCCCCATTGAAATAATTTGACAGTTTTATTAAGTAATGGGTCTACAAAGCTCTTTATACAATTATACCAGAAGTGGAACTGTGTAAGCCTTTTATCATGCAATTTTGTGGCTCTTGTTCATGGTTACTCAGTAGTGGTCACGGACTTGGACTTCTTCCTCCTTGGTAGATTGTGAGTGGCTTGAAGTCACCTTTAGTCTTTATATAAGAGAACCCTGGTAGTGCCTACTATCATTTATTTTTTTCTGTTGTGGCATATAAAAGAATGTCAGTCCTTAATTGACAAAAATCAGTTCTGCTTTGTGTTTTTAATATTTCTTTTGTGATTTTAAGTATTTTTTGTTTGTTCATGATCTGTGATTGTTTTTAATTAACTTTACTGTTGACAACTTACAAACTATCTCCTTTATTTTAATCTTTCCATCTAATAAAGTGACAAAGTGCTACTACGTAAACACACACACATATATATGTATATGTGTTCCAGTTTTATGTGTTTCTGAATTGGTGTTTAAGGCAATATTGAACTACAGCTTAGTCTTAGATAATAAAGAATTTAAAAGTAAATGTCTAAGTTGCTGGTTTTTTAAGTATTTTAATTTAATTGAAAGAGGTATTAAATGCTCTGTTTGATATTATACATAAACCATATTAAAATGCCTCTCAACAGTAAAAAGCAGCATTCTTTGACATAGGGAATTCTAATATAATTGGAATTATTAAAAATACACATTTACTTCCTGATGTTTAACAGCCCAGAGAACATAAACTGAAAGACAACTAACTTCTGCTTGGTTCAGTGACAGAATTTTTTCATTGTTTAAACACAATCAAATGCCAATTTTGTAAATCTAAGTATAAAACCTTTCAGTAAGTTTTGAGGTAACACCTCATCTTCATGGAAAGTTGAAGCCCCATCTTGAGAAAGGACAAGCAGTGATACTATTTATGCCAACTGAAATTGTTGCTTTTACTAAGATCATATCCACTTTACTACAGGTTAGTTCTATTTAAATCAGGACAGCCAAAAACATTGTTAGATATTCATAATCTGAATTCTGATGTATGAATTACATTATGGTATACATTAAAAGCCATTAGATGTTTGTTTTGTAATAAGTAAGGCATTGGTGTTACTCGTTATTAGCCTTCTTAGGATAAGCTATTAGGTCTGCCCTTTCTTCCTTCTTAATCCCAGCAATGACCAATTTTGTTTCAGGTATGTACTTTTGGGGATTCTCCAAATACTCCATTGGTGTATTCTATTCCTTGTGATAACCTTTGTTCTTGGTGGCAACTGTGTAAGAGAATCCAGCAGACCTGTCTTCCTCTCAAACAGACCATGGAGATTTAGGCCAGTCTTATGCTTGACTCCCACACTTTTGAACAAAAATCTTCTTGATTTCCTTAGCATCACCCATTTTTAATTTGTTCCCTATTGTTTAACACCACTAATACTACGACTTGAAGCCACATGTTCCACTCGCTCGTTTTAAGTGTCTGTGTTTTCCTTAACTCTAATGTGAGCGTGTTTCTAAAAGATAACATATTCTTTTAATCTGTTATTAGCAACACTCAGGAAAAGGAAAGGACACTTGCATCATTAGAACATATAGTCCAAAGCTTCACAATATTGGAACTAGGCTCCTTATTTGGGAAATGAGAGGAAGAAAAATGGAAAGGGGACAGGAGGAAAGGGTGTGTGGTCATTCTCTTAATTCTCTTAAAGATGTGGTGTGCTTCCTTCATCCATCTGGTTTTTTTTTTTTTTTTTTTTTTTTTTTTTTTTTTTTTTTTTTTTTTTTTTTTTTTTTTTTTTTTTTTTTTTTTTTTTTTTTTTATGTCTTGCAGCCTAGGCCCTTGAAAGCTATGGCTTCAAGACTGCTTTTTCTTTTCATGTTCTTATTGGGGTCTCTGACTGCAGATAACCCAGCTGATACCCCTTTATTTAACTCTGGCCAGCAGTGTACCCCTCAGTGTCTATAGTTTGGACTAATGTTATGGCCTCACTCAACCTTGAGTATGTTTTGTATTGGTTTGTTGGGATGGTCTCACTATTATACTTGAGGCTGGCCTTGAATTCTTAGCAATTCTTTGATGTCAGCCTCTCAATGTGGAACAATGTTAACTGACTTCTAGGAGAAGTATGTATTGATCATTTGACTCAGTGTTGTTCTCTTTCCCAGGATGCACCATGATTAAACGTCAGAGACTTCTCAGCAGCAGTGAGAGTTCAGATGAATGTGAGTATAACTAGCTAGTAACCTGTATATCTTTGCCTCTTAAGGATCTCTGACATGAGAATAAACTTTCACACTTCTTCCTACAGTTACAATATCTCTGAGAAGGAAAAGTCAGGATCTATTTTCTATTCATTTAATCTCATTAGAAATATATAAATTAAGTAGAAGAATTGGGTTTTTGTGCCATGTAACACTTTGATTTTTACTGTAAAGTTAATTATATCAAAAGCTAAGTCTACCAGTGCTTTAATAGAACTTCTCTAGAAAGGTAGAAAAAGATATTGAGAATATAAACCATAGATCCTGATTTTTATTATAACTACATGCTAAATGTTTGGTTGTGGGTCAATCATTGACTTGTTTAAAGACTTAAACACTACTCTTCATGGAAGATTATTTGTTTCACATTCTTGGTTTTTTGGTTTTTTTTTTGGTGGGAGGTGTTTTCTCCAGGCAGACCATGAATTCAGTTATTCCAAAATGTTATGGGGTATGATTACAACAAGTTGAATATTCACAACCATTATTAAAGCTTTTATAGTCTGTATGGTCACTAATAATTATTAAACTTCAAGACACTCTCTTGGGTACAGTTGAATACTTTCTTTAATAGTATGAAATCTCTATGATACTCTATTTTTCATATATCTAATTAGTTGGCATTTAGTTAAAGTTGTAAGTGATATTTTTTCTAATTATCTTTTTCAGGTCCTTCTACTTCCTTCACTTCTAGCTCAATGTATAGGAAGAAGTCAAAAAATCCTAAGGAACATAAGAAGTCTGCTGAGGTGAGATTAGTTATTCAGTTTAACACCTAACTAGTATCTGCCTCCTGCCAAAATACTTAGAATACTCAGAATTTGAAAATATGCAAAGTAAAATATATACCGATGGATAGATAGGCTCATTTTTCAATGATCGTGCTTAGTTTCCAAGAAATATTTCTTTTCTCCTTTATGAGAATGTTCATTTTTGTACTGACTTCATTTGAGCAATAAGTTTTCAGCTTTACAGTAGTCCTCCCCTAGCCAGAAAATCAGAGAGCTAGACTTGCAAATCTATGAAGGATACCAAGCTCTTGTAGCCTAGTGTTGAAAAGAGTTACATTTGATAGGGGCAGAGTATAAGAAGGGGGTAGGTAAAGAGAAGGAACAACTGAGTCCTGACAACTTTTGAAACACTACTAGCTTAGAAAAAAAAAATTCACTTCTCTGATGCTGGTCATCTGCTCCAAGAGCATCAAACTATCAGAATTGTACTTGCATTCTGTGGATCATACAGACTTTCCTCAGTGGAAATTAAATTATGAAAAACTGACCCTGAGCTCCAGAGTAAACATCTTTGGCTGGAAATGAAAAAGTGAGTGCACTAGTTATCTGTTTCTGCATTGCAGATAAATACAATATTAATGGCCTAAAGCAGTATACATTTATTATCTCCGTTTTTGTGGGTCTGGAGTCTGTACTGAGTGTGTAACTAGATTCTGTGTTCATAGTCTTTCAGGGCTGCAACCTCTGCACACAGGTGTGTTCTCACTGGGGATTAGAGAAAACTTCACTTCAAGTTATGAGCAGAATTCCTTTCCTTGAAGCTTAAAGACTCAAGATCCTTGTTTTCCTATAGTCTTTTTGACAGAAAGCACTCAGTTCCTAAAGGGTTTTATACTTTCTTTTAATTTGGCCTTCTCTCATACATAACAGGACCACTTTCTCAGAGGCAGCAGAGAGAATCTTTCACTCCCAAATGCTAAAATGAAATTTTATATGGCATAATGATGACACTGAGCGACATAAGTATTTCTTTTTTTATTATTATTATCTATTTATTTATCATATATAAAAGACACATTTGTACTGAAATTTTTTAAAAAAGATACAGCATTGAGAATATCATAAAGGGAGAAACTTGATAAACACAACTTCAAATTTAACAATAGTTGAAGTTAGTTTGTTCCTATGTTGGCGTATTAGATAATGAAAATAACTGTTCTCTGTGTCTCTTTTCTCTAAAATACATGGAACATACAAATTAAAATCTAAGACACTTTAAGCCAGGTTAGACTCAGCTACAGATGAAGAAAGCACACTAGGTCACAGCTAATGCCCACAGATGAACTATGGCCACCACAAATTCCTGCTAAGTAACCCTTTTGTGTATGTGTGTATATGTGTGGGTTTTTTTTCTTTTTTCTTTTTCCTTCTTTATTTTGTATTTATCAAAAAAACAGTAAAAAGAATTTAAAAATGCGGAAGAGTTAACAATAACTATACAGAGGATAATAATCATAAGCATGGCTTATCAAGGGTGGAAATGCAAATAAGATTGCTACACATATATTTTCTTTGTGTTCAGCTTTCCCTCTGAATTTTTTTTTCCATCCCTGTATATC
>PVIH01028779.1:0-14658 GCA_004025045.1 Sigmodon hispidus | reverse complement strand
GGCAGGACAGAGCAGAGCAGAATGAGTCAGTTGGCTGTGGGTCTTCTGTGCAGAGCTAGGCGCCAACCGAAAACTCTTGTTCAAACATTGCTAAGAGTTGCACAACCCAGCGTGGGCAGGTCTGAAGGTGGTGAGTTCTCTGAACGGGTGGCTCACAGTCAGTTAAAGACAGAGTTTCATGTCCTAACCCTGCTTCTTATTGCTGCACATGACTGTTGTGCCCAAGTTCGGAACCCCAAAGAGAGACTACCAAAGACCGGAGAAGTCCAGAAAGCAACAGCAAGGTTTATTTATGTAAATACAAGCCATGGCAGGGAACCCTGTCCAGCTCTTGCCATGGCAAGATCAGGAGGGGCTCCTGAGGGGAGCTTAACAGCCACTTTTAAAGGGAAAAACCACAATTTGGGGTTACTCTAGTACAAGGTTGTGTACTGACAGCTAATCTGGGGAATTTCTCCTTGAATCTGGGCCCAGGAATGATAGTGGTGTATTTTGATTAGAGCATCTGTTGGTCGAGTAGCAAGGTCAGGGTGATATGGATTCTGCAGTCAGAACTTAGGTCATGCTGCCCCTCTGTGAACAGCAGTTTCTCTGGGAACTGAATGAGGGACTCTTTCTCAGGGCTCTGTCTATTTAGTTCTGCATAGTTCTCTAAAATGGCAGACTCCTTTTAGTCCTGAACCCCACCTGGATCATCCATTCTCTCCTGCCAGGAATGTGGAACTGAACTCCATTTTATTCCTATGGCTACTGGAATACAAAACGGCATTTCTTGAGTGGTTTACTCTCTTCAATGAGTAGTCTAAAAAGAAGAAATGTGGGGTTGGCAAGGCGGCTCAGTGTGTAAAACACACTCACCATGCAGGACTAATGACCTGAGTTTCAAGACCCATGATGAGAGAAAATTCACTCTGAAAAGTTATGCCCTGGCCTCTATGGGTGTGCCATGGTGTGTGTGCCATGATAGATGCACACCTGTCCTCATACACACAATAATGACTTACATTAAATTAAGCATGGTGTGGGTGCTTCTGAGCATGAGGCCCTATGTGACCATGTAGGTGACAGACCCACAGATCTAGCCCTGCTGGCACATTTGTACTTGGTATCAGTTAGCAATGGTTCTGTGTGTAAATGTCCAGATGTGTACAGATACCCACATCAGTGTCCATGCCACACTGCTGTGCACCTGTGTCTATAAGCACACATGCCTCTTTTGCATTGCTTAGGTGACAATGTGTCTGTCCCTGTGTGGTGTGTAGTGTGTGTGATGAAGAGAGTAAGCTTCAGTGCTCTGGAACATAGGTGCTATGTCTGACTGGGACAGCTGAGGGGCACAGCAAGACAGAGAACTGCATTTATTTGCCCACAGGTGAGACTCTGGCATGGCCTCTAGCAGCCTAAGGGGATAGCCCTTGTTAAGCTCAACTGCCATTGGCCAGCCCCAGACAGATCCATGCTGCTGGGGATCAGCCTCTCCTGGCCAGCACCAGGCACAGGCCCCTGATGGATTTCCCACTAACTGACAGGGCTTGTGATGGGTTTTCCTCCCTTTGTGCCTCTCAGCTGAGTGTGCATCAGCTGCCACTCACAGGACCTCTCTCAAGGACCTCAAAGCCATTCCTTAGAAACAGATCCAACAGGAGCAGAGCCACAGCTTCATGGCAGCCGGCAAACACAGATGGCATGATCACACTTGTCACTGGAGTCCCTGCTCTCTCTCTGTACAGCCCCACTCATCCTTTCAAAGGTCCAGCCAATCAGAAGGGGACTTGCTTCCTCCCTTTTGACAGTAATATTAGGTCCAAGAGCCAGGATGCCACTGATTTTGTTTTACCTCAATGGATCAAGCTAGTAGTTAAAACGGACTCATCATGCTGAGGTCCTAAGTAAGACCTTGACAATTTGACTAATCTAGAATCACCATGGAAACAAGCCTATTCCATGTCTCTGAGAGATTATCTAGATTAGGTTAATCAATGTGTGAGGACCCACCCTAAATGTGGGTGATATCATCCTATGGTCTGGGGTCCTGGGCTGAGTAAAAAGGAAACAGTGAGAGGGCGGGCTGGAGAGATGGCTCAGTGGTTACGAGCACCGTCTGCTCTTCCAGAGGACCCGGGTTCGATTCCCAGCACCCACATGGCAGCTAACAACTGTCTGTAGTTCCAGTTCCAGGCAAACACCAAAGCAAATAAATAAGTAAATAAATAAAGTTTAAAAAAAAAAAAAAAAAGGAAACAGTGCACTGAGTATCAGCCTCCTCTCCCCACTTCCTCTCTGTGGACCTCTGAGAACAGCCTTCTTCTGCTCCTGCTGACAAGTCTCTCTGGTCAGGACTGACTGTGTTTCTCAGAACTGTAAACCCACACAAAAGCTGTCTTAAGTTGTCATTGTCAAATATTTTGTCTCAGCATCCAGAGAAGTCACTAACACATGAAGCTACAGTTTTCTGACCTTCTAAGAAATCAAGGCTAGAGAACAGCCACACTTCTAAGCAGGCCAGGTGACCTGGCAGGGTAATGGGGGCCCCTCTGCCTTAATGCCCCCAACATGACAAAGGCCCCTGCAGTCTCTAAGGGGAGCCAAGGCTTCTCATGGTTTCCTATCTTTCTATCTACATGGAAAGGAAGGTATGTTGTAGATTCATTTTCATGAAATTCTAGAATGTCTTTAATATCTTTCTTTACTTCTTCCTTGACCCAGAGGTGATTCAATTGAGAGATACTCAGTTTCCAAAAGATTATATGCTTTCTGTGGTTTGGGTTGTTGTTGAACTCTAACTTTTGTCCATGGTCACCTGATAAGATACATGGGGTTATTACCATTTTTTTGTATCTACTCATACTTGTTTTAGGACCAAGTATGTGGTCAATTTTAGACAAAGTTCCATGGAATGCTAAGAAGAAGGTATATTCTTCAGTGTTTGGGTGTAATGTTCTGTATATATCTCTTTAGTCCAGTTGAGTCATAATATCTGTTGGCTCCCTTATTTCTCTGTTAAGTTTCTGTCTGGTAGGCCTATCCATTGGTGAGAGTCGGGTATTGAAACCTTCCACTATTAGTGTGTGGGGTTTGATGTAAGGTTTAAGCTTTAGTAATGTTTCTTTTATATATGTGGGTGCCCTTGTGTTAGGGATTGAGGTTTCTTTTTGATGGATTTTCCTGAGATGAATAAGTAATGTTCATCCTGATCTCTTTGGGTTGAATTTGGTTTGAAGTATATTTTGTTAGATATTGGGATGACTATACCAGCTTGTTTCTTTAATCCATTTGATTGTAAAGTCTTTTCCCAACCCTTTACTCTGAGGTAGTGTTGGTCTTTGAAGTTGAGGTGTATTTTATGCAGCAGAAAGATGGATTCTGTTTTCATGTTCATCGTGTTAGCTTGTGTCTTTTTATAGGTGAATTGAGTCCATTGATATTAAGAAACAATAATGACCAATGATTGTTAATTTCTGGTTTTGGTGGTAGTGTATGTCTATTTCCTTTGTTTGGGCTTTGTTTCTGTGAGATTTATCTATTGCTTGTGGCTTTGTGGGTCTATCTAGCTTCTTTAGGTTGGAGTTTTCCTTCAAGTGCTTTCTATAGGGCTGGATTTGTAAATAAATATTGTTTAAATCTGGTTTTGTCATGAAATATCTTGTTTACTGCATCTATGATGATTGAGAGTTTTTCTGGGTATACTAATCTGGGCTGGCATCCATGGTCTCTTAGTGTCTTTATAACATCTGTCCAAGACCTTCTAGCTTTCATAGTCTCCATTGAGAAGTCCGGTGTTATTCTGATGGCTCTGCCTTTATAAGTTACTTAGCCTTTTTCCTTTGCAGCTCTGAAAAAAAAAAAACTTTATTCTGTATGTGTAGTGTTGTGATTATTATGTGGCAAGCAGACTTTGGGGGGATCTAGTCTATTTGATGTTCTATAAGCTTTTTGTATCTTCATAGGCATTTTCTTTGGGAGGCTGGGGAAGTTTTCTCCTATGATTTTGTTGAATATATTTTCTGTGCCTTTGAACTGGTATTCTTCTCATTCTTCTATTCCTACTATTTTTGGGTTTGATCTTTTTATCATGCCCCAGATTTCCTGGACATTTTGGGTTATGATTTATTTAACTTTAGAGTTCTCTTTAACTGACAAACCTTATTTCTTCTATTGTATCTTCCACACCAGAGATTCTCTCTTCCACTTCTTGCATTTTTGTTAGTTATGCTTACGTCTGTAGTTCCTGGTTGTTTCCTCAGATTTTGCTTTTCCAGCATTCCCTCAGTTTGTGTCTTCTTTATGGCTTTTATTTTAGTTTTTCAGTCTTGCACTGTTTCCAGCACCTGTCTGATTGCCTTTTCTTGGTTCCCTAGTCTTTTTAAAAAGAGATTTATTGTTTTCTTCTGAAGTTTTGCATGTCTTTTCATTTATTTCCCTAAGGGAGATCCTTCTTTAATTTTTTTTTTAAAGGCTCCTATCATCTTTATATTTTTAAGGTCATTTTCCTCTGCTTTTCCTATATTGGAAGGTTCAGGTCTTTTTTAATAAAAACACTTTTTATTTTATTATTTTATTTAATTATTTGCCTTGGTGTTTGCCTGGAACTGGAACTACAGACAGTTGTGAGCTGCCATGTGGGTGCTGGGAATTGAACCCGGGTCCTCTGGAAGAGCAGACGGTGCTCTTAACCGCTGAGCCATCTCTCCAGCCTCGGAAGGTTCAGGTCATGATGTTGTAGAACCACTAGGTTCTAGTGGTGCCATATTGTTCTTCATGTTGTTGAATTTTTGCACTGGCATTTTCCTCTCTCTTCTTTTTGATTGATGCAAGCATTGTCTGTGCTTAAAGGAGCTGCTTTTGGTCTATGGGGTGCTCATGGTGCATTGGAGTTCTTGGCGAAGTCGGAGGCAGTGGAGTCTGTGTCTCAGGGAGCAGCTGAGATCTGGAGCTGGAGCTCTTGTGAAGGAGTTCTGCCAAGGCTGTGTCTCAGGAAGGAGCTGTGGTTGGAGGGATGGGTGGTTTTGAGGAATGGGTTAAGGCTTGAGGAATGGGGTGGAAGGTTGGATAAGAAGTATTGATAGTCAGGCCTGGTCCTGCTTGTTTGCCTGCAGCAGGAGCTGTGATGGGTTAGGGTGGGCACATTGCCCAGACCTGGGGGATGTCCTAGCTGGCCTGGATGGATTGCTGGGAGGAGGGTAACTTGGTTCTATAATTTTTTAAAAAGTCAATTAACATATTTAAACCCTGTCATGTTGCCCTGGGACAGCAATTACTAGGTAAAATCTGCTCCTTCCTAAGAACTCACAGGCAGCTGTTCCTCATGGTGCTCTCTCTCTTTCCCAGAGCACTCACTCCACAGAGCCCCCCCCCCTGCCATCCAGGCATCCACACTGTCCCCATGGGGACACTGAGCAGAGCTCCCAGCATCAGGGATGGCACCTGAGAGCAGTTCCCATCCAGCCCTCCTAGTGGATGGCTGGGAGATGTGCAGGTTCTGATGCCTTCTTGAGTCCCCTTGGGAAACTGAGGCAGCTGCAGGGGGGCAGTTTCCTGGACAATAAACCCCACCAGCTTTTCCTCTCTCTGCCTCTCCCCTCCCCACTGGCAACTCCTGGAAAACGGCTCATGAGTAACCCTCCATAGGAACCCTGGCCCCTGAGTCAGCTTGGAAGTGACACGCCTGGAAAGAGGGCTGTCCCTTCCCTTGCTTGAGCTAGATATTAAGGAAAAGCTGGAATACCAGAGAACAGAGCCATCTCTCTCTCCAGCCTTTTGTGTTGTTTTTTTCCCTGAGTCAGGGTTTTGTATTTTTTTTTTTTTCTATGAAACAGTCCTGGCTGTCCTGGAACTTGCTTTGTAGACCAGGTTGGACTCTAACTCAAAGAAATCCTCCTGCCTCTGCCTCCCACATGCAGGAACTAAGGGTGTGTGCCACCACTACCAGGCTGTTTGGCCTTGAACTCACAGAAATCCAGAGGGATCTCTGCCTCCTGAGTGAAGGGATTAAAGGCATGAGTCACCACTCCCTGACCTTCACGGCTGGGCTGTGGGTGATTCTGTTCGCTGATAGGCCAGACACATTTTACTAAAAACACAAAGTATCACCACCCTGGGGTGCAACTTCAGACCCCACCTCTTCCCTTAGCTTCCCTGCTTCTCTTAAAACCTTTCCCTGGGGCTGGAGAGATGGTTCAGTGGTTAAGAGCGCCGTCTGCTCTTCCAAGAGGATCCAGGTTCGATTCCCAGCACCGACATGGCAGCTAACAGTAATCAATAAATACTTTCCTTTTCTTCCTCCCTCCTTCCTTCTTTTTTTTTAAAAAAAAAAACTTCATTTATTTATTTATTTGCCTTGGTGTTTGCCTGGAACTGGAACTACAGACAGTTGTTAGCTGCCATGTGGATGCTGGGAATCGAACCCGGGTCCTCTGGAAGAGCAGCCAGTGCTCTTAACCGCTGAGCCATCTCTCCAGCCCCCCCTTCCTTCTTTTTTCTTTCTATTTTTCTTTCTGTCTATCGACTTCAAGTGGGCTGTGGGAAATAAGGGGACTGCTGTGTACTTCTGAGTGACCTGCCCTGAACGGCCATTGCTCAGTCACTGCACTGGGGGCTCCTCTGAAGGAGGCCCTGGACTCTCCTATGCAGAGCACAGAAGACCTGAGGTCAGCTGAGCCCCAGCCCTGATTCCAGCCACCTCCCTAATCTCCAATAGTTGTTAGAAATGACTGAGCTGTCACCAAGAAGTCCAGAGGCCTGGATTCCATCCCAGGTTTTTCTCCTCTTCTACCTCTGTGCCTCTGAACCTCAGCAATCCATTTCTCTATGTGTGTGCCTCAGTTTCCCCATTTGTTTATAGAGTATTTTTAAGACTTCCACTCATTATCTTCTTGTTCCTTACTGACTTTCCCACCATAGTCCATGATGTCCATCTAGCAATCGTCACTCTGGGTAATTTTTCTTGTGGCCTGGCCTGGTTCTGACCCAAATCTTACCAAGTCTATCTGCACAGACTCCTCTGTCATCAGCTTGGAAGGATCTCTGGCACTTCCTTATGGGGAAGAATTTAGGACTCACCACAAACAAGAAAATCTTCATGTGAACTTCCTCCTCCACACTGAGGACAAACATTCTAGACGCCTCCACCATGCCTAACCTGAATTCCTGAGGAAACCACAGTTTGCACTTTAGTGGAGTGAGGTAGATTGCTGGGCTTCAATCCCAGCTCCAGCATGCATTGTGTGTTAAAGGATAAAATTGCACCCATTCAATTTTAAAAGCTTGAAGATCTTTATTTTTGTTGTCTGCCTCTGTGTGTGTGTGTGTGTGTGTGTGTGTGTGTGTGTCAGGGCCTATGAGCCCAGGCTGTTTTGAACTTTAGATCCTCCTGCCCCCAAGTGCTAAGATTGTAGATGCCTCCACACCCAGTTCTAAAATGCTTAACACCTGTTATATAATCCCAGTTTTTTCCATCAAGTAGAATCAGTGTTCGAATGAGTGGACAGAAGCATTTGGGTTCATAAACCTGAAACAGCTTAGTCAGGAGGCAGAAATAAAACCAAAAGCAGAGTGGTCCTCCCAAGATCTTTCTCATGAGGGCAGTGGGCTAGGGCAGAACGACAAGGAAATGGCTGATGAGTTATCAGGATATTCCAGCTCGCCTTTGTAGTAGACTGAGGCAGAGGAGATTTCATGGTTGTGTCTGTTAGGAAATTAGACCTTGGTCTCTCATGACTCTCACGGGAAATCAGAAAAATGGCTGTCGGCTTGGCCATTGAAACTTTAGAGTGGGCGATGCTGCTGAGACCAGAGCTGGAGTCTGGTCCCCAACAGTGGCTTCCTGTGATCACAGGAAGTTCCAGCAGGGGCCACAAGACAACATATATGGAAGGAGGAACCGTACCATTACCACAAAGATGAAGGCCAAGAGGAAGTACCTCAGGAGCCGAGGTAGCCTGAGATGGAAGCCGGGATACAAGTTAGCAGTGTCCTCTATTAAGACATCTTCTAGGGCTTCTCTTGGTGGCTTATGAACATGGTACCAATTATAACAATGACTCTGAATAACTTTACATAATGCTAACCAATGCCACTTGCCTAGTGCCTGTACATGACCATCAATCAGTCACCAATCACCGTGTATTTCACAGGGGCCTTACACTCAGAGCCAAGTGTGCTGTCAGAAACAGCACCGGTGACATCAAGGCCTCACTAAAATATATATATATATATATATATATATATATATATATATATATATATATATATATATTTTATTTAGTTTGCCTACACTACAGCTTTGATTTCCCTAGAATTTGTTTAATTAAACCTAGCTCTTCTTGAGATGGAATTTTTAACTGAGGTAGAGTCATATCACATTTCTCACTTAAGCCAAAACAGAAATCACTCGCTTGCTTTACTTCAGCTCATGGACACTATGCTATCAGGTCCGTCAGAAAGCGCTCTGTCAGCTGCCTCTCTCACCAGATTAGCTGAGCTAAATGCATCGTGAAGGTAGAATGTAATGATGCTCTCAATTCCCCCTCACTACTCTGCCAAGCACCCCATGAGCTGTGGTCAACCTTTGGAGGGTGACATGACTGGTGTGTTCTGTCTCATGGGACACACACGCTGTGGGTTGTCATTTGGCATTTCTTTTTTTTTAATATTTATTTTTATTTTATGTGAATTGGTGTTTTGCCTGCATGTATAACTGTGTAAGGTGTTAGATCTTGGAATTACAGTTGTTAGCTGCCATGTGGATGCTGGGAATCGAACTCAGGTCCTCTGGAAGAACAGTCAGTGCTCTTAACCGCTGAGCCATCGCTCCAGCCCCATTTGGCATCATTTCACACACTGACCTTGCCCCATGACGATGTGTGTAGAGAACATGTCTACCTTCCCACTACCCTGGTTAGCCCATTTGTTCTCTATCCAGCTGAAGGACATTTGGGCTGTGGTCTTATGAATCAGTGAGCCTTGGGGTAGTTTCATCTGCATGAGGGCTTCTCCAGACTGTGCTCAAATGGAATTTTGAGGCTGAGAGATAAAATTTCAATTCTGTTAAACATGCCCTCAGTCTTTGCTCATCTGTGAAGGTTAATCTTGTCAACTTGATGGGGTTTGGAATGGCCACAGAAGCAAACCTCTGGGCATGTCTGCATTGGGTTAAGTGAGGTAGGAAAGACACCCTAATGTGGGCCGTACATCCCACAGCCTGAATGTAAGCACAGGACATTTGTAAGTCTTGTTTCCTGTGACCCACATATGACCTCATTCCTAACATGTCCTCCCTGCATGACGAACTATAACCTTGGAACTGTAAGCCACATCAACCCTTAAATTTTGCCATGTCTTTTGTCTCAGCAATGAGACACCATGTTTTCCTCTACACTTGCTTTTTATCACTTGATGAGCTGATTGCTTGGATCTGCATCTCTGATGACTCAGAATGAGTATGTCTTCCATTTTCCTCCCTGTGTTGTTTCTTCACTCCCTGAGGACTCTGTATGTTTCAACCAGATCTTAAGCTCCTGGGGGAAGGGTTGGACTGGGCTGGTATGGTGCTCTGGCACCCAGCCCCTTCAGGTGTGGGCTGTCTTCTGCCCCCACCCCACCCCTTCCTCCATGGAGCTCTGCTCCAAGCTTCACGAACCACATCCATCTCCCCAAATATTCTTTGCTACGGATTAATACACAGCATGATGTCCTGAATGCTCCCCATCTCAGTGCACCAAATTTGTTCCAAGGTTCAGACTCTGCTAGGAAGCCTCCCATCTGACCAGAGGCCCCACCCCATTTCTTCAGCTGTCATCACATTCTTCACAGTCCCACATGGGTCTCACTGTATGCACTTATGGATTTGTCTCTTTGCCCACCAGACAGGTGCCATGGCTTACCGACCTGTGTATTCAGAGCTCATTGGTCAGAATGGGCATTCAGTCCATTGGCCAGGTGAGCAGAACTTCAGAACCAGCTTCCCATCAGCTCTCTACAAACCAGGATGCCCTGAGTATAAACACTATTATACATGGCACCTAACAGGAGTGTGTCTATGGTACCTGATACAAGCTCCTGATGCTGCAGCATGGTTATCTCATAGAGATGAAGTAAGTACCTTTGGAGATGAGGATGTATTTTGGTTGGTAGAGGGCTTGCCTTGAATGCACAAACTGCTTGGCCAAACCAGGAGTTAGAGGCAAGAAGGTCAGAAATGCAAAGTACTCTTGGCTACACAGCTAGTCTGAAGGCAGCCTGGCACACAAGATGCTATGGAAAAAAAGAGAGAGGGAGGGGAAAATGGAGGAGGAGGAAGAGATTGTTATTATCACTGGTTGCTGGGTTTTGGTCCCAGGCATTATCAGTACAGCCTTGGACACTCTGTACTTTCTTCCTCTCTTTCTTGAAATAACAGCTGAGATGATAAAAGTGAGGTTGTGAGTGGAAAGCCTTGTGTCCTGGGCACATAGTAGATACTCCTTAATCAAGGGATTTATCTTTCCCAGCACCAAAGACAGACCTTGCAGAAACTAGGTCGTCTTATATACACTTAGCCCAGTTAATGTGGGGTGACATTGGGTGTGCTCCTCTGAATTGCACTCTTTGGCAGGAGCCTCACAGCACTTCCCTGGTTTGGAGAAACTGAGGCTGGGAGAGAGGAGACCCAAAGTATGTCCCCTTCTGCCAGTGACCTTCCTTTTGCTTTGCTTTTTCTGTATCGTTCCAATTTTAGTATATGTGCTGCCGAAGCAAGCACTGCTTTGCTTTTTCTAAAGTGGGCTTGTGGGGTAAAAGGGTCAGCCAAAAAAAACCCCAATGTCGTCCTGAAACCAGAGCTAATGAAAGAAGTTCACCCTGTATCTGAGACCTGAGCCAGTGAAAGAAACACTCTATCCTCGAACCCAGAACCAAAGAAATGTGCCCTGGCTCTGAAACCAGTGCCAAAGAAACACACTTTGGCCCTAGAATCAGAACCAGTGAAAGAAATATGCCCTAGCCCTGAAAGTATACCCAAAAAGCTCAAAAGATCCAGTGAAAGAAACATATTTTGACCCTGAAACCAGAGCCAAATCTGGCATCAAAAATTAATCAGTCCCAGAGCAGAAAACCAACCAATCCATAAGCATGCAAATCTAGCCAATCAGAGCTCAGAGATCAAAAGATCTGACCAATCTCCACCCTGGAAAATCTGTTTCCCAAGAAACCCTGCACCTGCTACCCTTTCTCTGGTGCCCTCTCCCACCCTGGGCTAAGTCAGCCTCTCCCCTGGATTCTTCTCTCCCAATAAATCTCTTGAATTAGGTTTGGGTGATTACCTTCTTTTTTTGATGGAGCAGTAGCATAGCCTGGACGGAGAACAGCTGAGGGGTTGGAGTTGATACACTCAGGAAAACGAGAGCAGGACTGTAACAACTTTCTCTGGTGAAGCACTCGCTTCCAGTAGCTGTTAACATTGGGGAAGCCTTTCCCTGAATCAGGGCTGTAAGCTGCTATCTAGGCTGACCGTGACCTATGGTGTTCATTGGCTCCCAACTGCCAAGATTCTTTCCATCTGAGCTGTGCTAACACCTATAAGGCTGACTAATAAACTGTAAACATTGCTGCTCAAATGAAAAGGTACTCTGGCAGCTGGAAGTCAAGGAATACCACAAAGTCACACCTCACAACAAACCTCACACAAGAGATTTATTGCGAGGGGAAAAACCAGGTGGTTGGCTGCTGCTGCTCAGGCAACAAATTGAACCAGATGAAGAAAACTTTATATCCTTTGGGATAGGGTGGAATGTTTGAGGGTGGAGATTGGTGGGATTTCATGTCCAAGATTGGGCTTTTTGCTCTGCAAGGTCGGGGCAGGAGTTAGCAGTTAGGGCAGTTAGTGTTCTATGGATGAAACCAGAGGAGAGGTCTGGCCATTCGTTGGCTTGAGGGGTTTCCAACTTCCATTTTGGCAGTCTTCCGGATGCCCCTTGCACAGTAGTGTCTATGGGGTCTCTTCTCACAGGCTGATTTGGCAATGTGTTCTTGAACTAAGGCCATGGGGACATTAACCACCTAATGGCATGCTTGCTAAGCCACTGCAGACTACATCTGTTCTTCGTGGATCTTTCATAGACATGTCACTATGCCATGGAGAAGTCCAAATAAATATGGAGAGTCCCCATAGAGATATGACAGAAAGAACTGCCTGTGGTACACACCACAAATGTGTTATCCATCCACTTGTATCTAGATCAGTGGTTCTCAACCTTCCTAATGCTATGACCCTTTGGTACAGTTCCTCATACTGTACTGACCCCCAACCATAAAACTTTTGTTGCTATTTCATAACTGTCATTTAGGTAGTTATAAATTTTAATATACATATCTGCATTTCCCAGTGGTCTTAGGTGACCTCTGTGAAAGGGTCGTTTGACACACACGCACCCCTGAAAGGGGTCACAATCCACAGATTGAGAACCACTGATCTAGACCATCTGTATCTGTAGTATCCGTTGCAGCTTTGGTACTGACCCCAATTGTATTCATGCCACTATGGTACCCATCTTAGCTGTGGTAGTCATCACAGCACTGGTAGTCATCCAAGCTGTGGTGCTTATCTCAGCTGTGGCGACCATCTTTATTGATGTATTCATATTTAATAGTTACAATAATCATCTCAGCTGTGGTACCCATCTCAGCTGCAGGACTCATCCCAGCTACACAGCTCATCTCAGCTGTGGCACCCTTCCCAACTATAGTATCATGCCAGCTATGGTACCATCTCAGATGTGGTACCCATCCCATATACAGTATCCTTTTCATCTGTGGTACCATCCCCAATGGTGGTACCATCTCAGATGTGGTACTCATAAAGCTGTGACAATCAACCCATCCCTACTGTGACCAAGAACTGGGAGACTTCTGCAAGGTCCAGGAAGACAGACTGTACTGAGTTGCCCACAGTTCCTCTGGTTCTCAAACATCTGCCAAGGTGGTTTCATGGCTTCCCGACTCTTATTCAGTATGTTGGGAATAACAAACACTCTGCTGCATGCCCAGCTCAGAAGAGTGTCTATCAGACAACATCTCACACCTGTACTTTGTCATCCATCTTACTGACCCCAACTGAGCCATGTGCCCATTTCTGAGTCAATCACTTTGTACATATGAGGGACTCATCAGATCTCAGTTAGAAGAGGTGGATGGCATGGCCAATTCCTCTGAAGTCTGTGGGCTCATGGGAGAGTAATAAGCATATAGAAACAGTTGAAATTAGCTAGGAGCCGCATGAAGGGTATAACCTAACAGTGTCTAGTAGAGGACCAATGGCTCAAGTCCCCTGACTCTTCCTGAGGTCATAGAGGAAGGCATGAGGCTGGAGTCTGGGATTCCTAGCTGCTCAGAATGTCTGTCTTTCTCTGATGTTCCTCCCCACCCATGGGTCCCCATCCCAACCCAGAGAGAAGAGAAGCAGCAATCGGGGTCAGGGCTGAGACTCAGGCCTTTCTTTAATGGAAGCACACTCCTGGAGCTTCCTTCCAATGTCCTGACAGCTACTTGCCCTTGGATTTGCTCTTTTGTGCGTATTTCTCTTCCAATGCCTTCTGCAAGTTCATATTCATAGCATGTTTCCGGTGCCACCGTCCTGCAAGGAACGGAGAAGGGACCATCACTGGGACAGCAGCTTTCAGGAGGTCCAGACCCCAGTTTCTATAACCCATGCATCTTCAAGTCCACCCCCAGGACCCCAGCTCTGGCTCTGCAGCCACTGCGTCAGCCCAGCCTCCACCTACCCAGATCATCTGTCTTCCTGCCATGCCAATGTTCCACATCCCTCACCGATTTCTCAATCACCTCTGGCGTGTAGGAAGCCTTCATGAGACTCTTTGTCTCCTGGGGTGGGCCTGTAGACACCAAAGAGAAATCCCCGAGTCATTGGAGGTATGGCATCCTATGCTGTCTCAGTAAGTACCAGTTTCCTCTGTGCATGGTAGAGAAGGGCAGTGAGGGGTGTAGCTTTGCTTCAGTGTTTAACCTCTCTGAGTTTTGGATTATTTCCCTACACAAAGGGTAGGGTCTTCTTTCAACCTTGGGAAGATTAAGCCCACCTTTAAACTCAACTTTCCACCAAGTGTCAGGACACAGACAAAATGTAGACCCGTTCTCTGTCAGATGTTAGATGAACGGTCTTTAGCCCAGTTTCTAGGAGAATCCTTGCTCCTATCTGAGCATACCACAGCAGTCCACTGTTTACATCTCCATCGCTGCCACAGGCTCTCAGCTCCTCGAGAATCACCTTGAAATGAGCTTGTAGCTCTCGGGATTTCTGTAGCTCAAACCTCCAAACTTTCTAAAATTCCTCCCACAAACAAACTAGGTCCAGAATTCCACACTCGGGTTTAGTCACAGCAAGGAGCTCACATCTCTGGCTCTGGTCAATGTGACAAAACACAAAGTACTGAAGGGGGCGGGGACGTGGCTCATGGTCCCGGGGGTTCAGTTCAAGGTGTCCAGAGGGAGTCAGAGAACTCACATCATAGGAGCCAGGAAACATGGAGGGTACCACCCACATCCAGGGTAGACCTCCACCCTCCCCACACCCCTCCACCCCACACCCCTTCACCCTTCCTCCACACCCCTCCACCCCACCCCACACCCCTCCCCCATCCTCACACTCCTTTACTCCACCCCATACCC